>JAKSZP010013337.1:0-144445 GCA_022478985.1 Massospora cicadina | reverse complement strand
AAAAATGCCCCCAATATCTTTCAAAGTCATATTGATGCAGCTTTGGGGGACCTGCTGGGAGTATGCGAGGTAGCTTATATGAATGACATTTTTCATTTTCCCCTGACAATGAGTCTCATGCTGTACACCTTCAGCAGGTGGTGAAGCGTTTAAGGGCTGCCAACCTTACGCTGAAGATCAGCAAGTGTGAATTTTTCAAGTCCCAGGTCATCTTTCAGGGCACCATCATGTTTGACCAAAGGCACATGATAACTCCAGACAAGGAGAAGGCATTTCATGAGTGGCCACTCCAACTTCAGTCATGAAACTGAGAAGCTTTTTGAAGACATGTACGTTACTTAAGAAGTTCACGCCAAACTTTTCTGAAGTCGCCGCGCCTTTGTATAAGGCAAGTTGGGCAAAAATGCTTCAGTGGTCTTTCGTTTTGGAGGATGCCTTCCAAGCAGTAAAGTGTACGTTGCAGTCCACCTCCTTTATTCACCATGTCAACCCCAATAAAGGGTTCAATGTGGCTTCTGATTCCTCCAGCTTCGCCATAGCGGCAGCCCTATTACAAATAGGAGAAGATGGAATAGAGCATCCTGTGGGATGTTTTTCTAGAAATATGTCTTTACCAGAGTTAAACTATGCCGTGTACAATGAAGAGTTATTAGCAGTGCTTGAGGCGCTGACTTATTGGCGGCATCACTTGCATGGCTCATCCAAACCCTTCTACGTACATACAGATCACAGTGCCTTACTTTACTACCGTGCACCTCATGTCTTAACCCACGGTAGACCCACTGGCATGAGACCCTTGCCCACTTTGAGTTTTCGTATGAGTTTAAAAAGGCAAGGATAACGTTGGCGAATGCTTTGAGCTGTAACCCTGCACTGGCTCCCAATCCTAAGGAGGTGTTGGTGCATAATACCCAGTTGATAATTACAACTGGTAAGATTGTGTCTCAATTTTCTTCTCCCTTGGCCAATGGGCCAGCGTTCGCTTCTCTAGGTAATGCGGAGGAATATGGTATGTTCAGAAAGGATGTCCTTTCCCAGCCTTTGTCAGCAGAATATATGATGGTCATTGCAAAGAGAGCATTGAATCAAGAGGATATTAACAGAGGTTATCACGTAAAGGATGAGATGGTGTAGTTCCGGGAGCGCTTATGGGTTCCTACTGGACCACTTCGCCTGGAAATCATCTGGGACCATCATGATGGAATCACCATTGGTCATCCTGGGAAGTCGAAGACCCTGGAGCTTATCCGCAGCACTTACAACTGGATGGGATTAACTGTTCATGTAGGAAGATATTGTAAAGAGTGCCTAATCTGCTTTACAAATGAAAATAAATCATCAGCTTTAGCAGGGTTGTTGGTACCATTTCAAAAGGCTGATGGGCCTTGGACTTCCCTATCAGTTGATTTTATTATTGAATTGCCTGTATATGAGAGCTATGGTGCTATCATGGTGGTGGTGGACCATCTTACAAAGTCCTCCAACTTTATCCCTTGCAGAACCACAGTCACTGCGGCGGAGATGGCTAGGCTGTTTGTTACCAACGTGTTCTCTCTTTATGGGGTCCCTCAAGGAATAATTAGCAATAGGGGACCCCAGTTTACCTCTGTCTTTTGGGAAGAGTTGTCTAAGACTCTGCAAATCTGTCCTTTCCGTTCAACTGCCTATCACCCTCAATCATATGGTCAGGCTGTTTGAGTTATCCAGTGCCTCAAACAGTTCTTACAGTGTTACACCACTGCAGATCATTCAGATTGGATTTTTCATCTCCTCATGGCCCAATTCAGTTATAACAACGCACAACATGCATCAATCATTTGTTCTCCCTTCTTTGCCAACTATATATTCAATCCCACTTTAAACATGGGCACAGTTGTGGATCCAAGGTGGAAGCGGTGGTGGACTTATCCAAAATGATCAAGGAAGTACACCAAGGGGTGAGCATGATTTTGGATGCGTCCATGCAGGCTTACAAGGAAAACGCTGATGGTAAGAGATGAGTTGGACCAGCGTACAAAGATAAAGATCTCGTGATGCTGGATGCCAAAAACATCCCAATCAAGCTACAGTGAAAGAAAATGGGACCAAATTGATTGGGCCAAACACGTTATCAAAAAGGTGGGCCATGCCTCATACTAGTTGGATCTCCCCACTTCAATTCGAATCTTTTCAGTGTTTCATGAAAGCAAGCTCACGTTGTTTGAGGGCCCCCCTCCAGAAACTCCTGAGGCTTATCTCGTGGATGGGGCTCCAGATTGGGAAGTGGGGGATATTGTTGCCTCTCGCTGGGTAAGAAGATGGCTTGAGTATTTTATATCTTAGAAGGGATTTGATGCAGTGGAGAACAGTTGGGTCCCAGCGCGTGACTGTGCTAATGCCCAAGAGTTAATTGTAGCATTCCATGAGTGTTTCCCTGAGGCTGCAGGATAGAAGTCCAAGCCAGCCGTTGCTGCACTGAAATTGGCCACTGCACATAAAAACTTTTCCTTGACGAATGCCCCTGGAGGGGGGTGGAGCCCAAAAAGGAGGAGAGGGTAATGTCATGTTTACATGACTTTATAGAAGGGACTAACCACAAAGAAAAGTCTGGGCGGTCAGGATGTCTAGAAGGTGAAACTTCAGGCCCTTCATGACCTCAAGAACGCCTTAGACCAACGATGGTACAAGCCAAATATACCCAGGTTGGTACAAGTGAGGTGCAAATGCCCAGCCCCTGTTTCGGTTCAGGCGTTAAAATGAATGAGCTATTTAATTAACAATGAAGGGACAATCTGGTTAATTGGAGAACGGGGGTTCAAAACCCATTCCATTTACAAAATTCATGAGCTTGGGTCAGATACAACTTAAATCGTTCACTTGAGTGATGTTGGTTTTGAAGTTTGCTAGATTTTGGATGGAAGTGTGCGCCTATTGGTGAACCAAGGCTTGGGACCAGATCTACCAACCCAGAATTACCCCAAGATTGTTTAAGTATGTTCACTCGTGACTAACGTTCTTTGTTGGTCATCTTTTTCCCATAAACCCCCTTATCATTTTGCATTTTCCACATATGTTGAATTGGGAGCACCTGTGCATGGACCTCTTCAAGGAGTCCTTGCATCATGTTAGCTAGTTTCTTTTGTTTACTTTTATAAAAACTCCGGTACACCACTGGTTCTACCTGGTTCCCTTTAAACCTGGTCACCAGTGCACTCTAACCCTGTAAAAAACTGGGTTATGAGTCGCCCTCAAGTTCACAGCCAAGTTGTGAAGTATGTTTGACTCCTTATTACTATTACTCTGCTCAACACCCTCGCCCTAAGCCTCTTTAGCTCCAGCACCCTCTTCTGGGCTATTTTTATTATAACAACGACTACTATATACTTTTTATTGGTCCTATGCACCAAGCACCACCACGCTGGGTTTTGGAGAGTTATAGACACTCTCTTGACAAAGCCCTTCTGATGCAAATTTAAGCTGCTTACAAAATACAGGTATGTTTCCGTCGCAGTTAAATGGGGGGAAGCTTGTCAATGCATACCACTCCATCTCCAGCACTACTAATCCAGTTACGCTCTGCATAGTATAGCCGCTCAGTAATGTCACCCAAGTGGTTAGCAAGTTGGTTGTCTTAGCAGCCAACCAGGTGCAGTTGGTGTAAAGCCATGTCAAGCTGATCCTTTATACACTTATTGTCTTGAAAAAGCATTTTCTGAGCCTGGAGTAGTGTATCTAAAGCAAATTTT
The DNA here is from genome assembly GCA_022478985.1 of Massospora cicadina. Lineage (NCBI taxonomy): Eukaryota > Fungi > Entomophthoromycota > Entomophthoromycetes > Entomophthorales > Entomophthoraceae > Massospora > Massospora cicadina. The sequence continues at coordinate 140,720 of JAKSZP010013337.1, read as the reverse complement.
AGTTCTTCATATTGAGATAACTCAATAACGGGTTAGTACCCCATCAAGGAGAACAAGTTGCGTCATTGCTTGGCAAATATAAGACTATTTAATAGGTTGATCAATGGGCCCCCTGTAGTTAGCACCACTGTTAACTTTTGGTGGTTTTGGTTGAATCCGATGAGCTGGTTGCACAGGTTGGAACCCACTGAGCAACGGATGAGCAATATGATGATCGCTGCCCTCAATAAATAACCATAAAGTATAATAAGGAGTTATTGCTCCGCCAGAAACCAGTTTATCTACTATATATAGATATTTATACTAAAGAACTACTTCTACTAAACCCTCTTCTTCCTTCTTCTTACCAAAAGACCTCTCCCTTTTGTCTTACAATCAACTCTAAATCCTTTATATCCCTAATTAGTTTTGTCCCTTTCGCTTAATAATTATCTATTTGCTAAATTTTAGCGTTTTTGCATTCTATCATTGAGGCTTTGTCGGAATTCCCATAATTTGCCAAACTATGAATACTTCAATTGATTTGCCTTGCACTGAATTAATCTCCCACTCTATCTCGAGCCTCACCTTGACTCTTAAATTATTATCTGATGGATATATGGCATCATCTAGTCATATAAATTTTTGACATTGATCAAGGATCTGGTTGACCCTCTCCTTTTGCCAATCATACTGAGGGTGATATTCAGTTGACCAACATGCTTAATTTTTAGGATGGCCAAAGTGAAGTCCAAAAGTGAGTGGTAAACTGGGGCCCTCAGTCGCTCAATACCTCCTGAGGTAGGCCAAACATGAAAAAACATGTTGAAGAAAGAGCTAAGATGTTTCCTTGGAGCTATGGCTGAAAGATAGGGGATATAGAGGTAAAGCTTAGTAATCAGTCCACGATTACCATGATTGTGTTGAACCCACTGGAACTGGGAAGCTCAACAATGAAGTTGATGGATACTGAGGTCCCTGGGCCTTCTGCCTGCTGCAGGGGATGAAGGTGACTATTCTTACCTGACCTATCAGACTTGGCTCACGTGCACATCGTGCAAGGTGATCCAATCTGGTATTCTTATAGATACCTGGATAGTTGAAGGGCCACTTCACCTGATTCAAGACTTTTTATTATCTGGGTTTCCCACCACTGGGGCCATGATGGGCATGGACAACCTCATCACAAGGTTAAAGAGGAACCCAAACTATAATCTTCAATGAAATCCACTTCTCCAGCGAGTAGTGGATTTGATTATGCCTTGGAAGTATGAGCTGGCTAAACAAATACAGCCCTCCAAGAAGAATGTTTGGCCTACCAAAACTCAAGAAACCAGATGCTCATCCAAGGCCCTGTCCATGATAGAAATTTTGGGAGGACCAATAGCTAAGATATGGGCAGCAGAAATCACAATGGTTAACACCTGTGCATCCTCCTCTATAGGACTCAAAGATGAATTGAAGTTCAAAAGATCAGAGAAAAATCTTGTGATTCTCCCTATGCAAGGTGTAAGCCTTGTCATGGGGAGAAGTTCAACATATGCTGTTGTGCAGGACTCGACCTTCAAACTACTCTAATGGTCCCATGAATCCCAAATTAAGGTTTGAGCTTACATTAAAAATTTAGGTTTTGAGTTAGGAGTTTTTGAATTACTCTGAATTCAGATAATAATCATTTTATTATTATTTGCGAATAATTCACTAATACTAGGCCCACATTCACACTACTCCATCACCTGTGGCCAAAAGCTCCCATCTCTCCATTGGCTGTTCAGTCTAGAAGCTAGCAAGTTAGACTTCTAGACATGGACTATTTGAAGTGCTCCTACTTAAGGTTAATACTATTTTAACCTATTCTATAAAACTATCACCAGGAGATCAAGAAGCTCAGCTGACCTTCCAGGTGGGACGCGATGAAGGGCAGGTCATGTGGTAAAAAAAGAATGACTGACGAATCACTCTTTGCCATTCCAAACGAATGATGATTACCCTTATATTTTTAACAATGCTATAAATAGTACTGTCTTTGATTATAAAGTATTTTTTCAATAGAATATATTATAATATTCTAACATTATCTAGTTATACTATATCCTAATGAACAAAGTCTTATCCATATCAACGTCTATTAAAGCCCCTGTCATCTCAGCTGATTATAGCCACCTGCAGTCATCCAAAACTTCATTCTCCTCATTGTTAGCACCTGCAAGCGCAGCTGGCGGAGTTGTGACATCTGGTGTTCACTACAGGGGCGCAACCAAGTCACCTTCTGAGGTATTCCACTCATTCTTAGACAAAAACACCGAATCTACCATGAGCACCCAGATCCTGATCTTATGACCTACCTCCTCTGAAGTGGCTAAGACACTGCAACTATAATGACTAACTTTACAAAGAAATAGTTCGAGTGTGACCAATAGACTTTGTGCACTTAAGAGCTCCCAGCCTGCTAAAACCTTTGCTTGGCCTGTTAATAGCGCCAAAAAAATTAAAAAAGGTGTTAATGAGCAAAAATGCCAACATTTTTATTTAACTGAGGTAAGCTGACCAGGGGACAGACATTACCGAATATATGTGAAACTAAGAGAGTAACTAAGAAATATAAAAATTGGGCACCCCAGGGTACTCAAGTTACCCCTGTTGCCAGCGGGACTGACAGGTATGGGGGGTTGGTGCACTACTCCAAGGGGGTTTCCCCTGCTATTGAGCAGGTGTGAAGGAAAGGGTCTGTGTGGAGGAACCAGAGTGGGAACCATGATTCTATGAGCGCTTTTTGTCTTGGTCTCATATATCCATAGAGCCAGGCTTGAAAGTGCTCTAGTAAGTGGACATGGAATCTGTTAATAATCCCATGAATGGTTGGGACCGTGCCCTTGAACGCATCTAATGCAATTGTGTGTATTGTCCACATTGCAATGGGTATTATTAGGGAGCGGAGGGTAGATGGGATTGGTGACTTGATCTGGAGCGCGAAGATACTCTTTGATATTGAGAATTCCTGTTCGTTTTGAATCTTGTGCAGCCGTGCGACTTCCTGCCATATAGCTTTGGTTGGGGGGCATGTTTCTAGGCGGTGATGTAGGGATCCCTCCCCTCCACATACTGCACATGTTTTGTGGAGGGAGTTGGAGTGGTCCGCCGTCCTATAGGTCCTTCTCAAACAGCGCCAGGCGTTTGCTCTTATCCTTGGTTGTAGGAGTGGGTGGTGTTTCATTTTCCACATTGCTTTCTGTGTGGTTAAATCATAGGGAATGTCCAGCATATCTAGGTATTCTATCCTAGCTATGCTTGAGGTTGTTGCGAGCATATCCCTCTAGGGGTGGATTTCTGGGTTTCTAAATTTGAATTGGGGGCTGGGTCGTCCCCTTCCCTGTATAGTACCCATGTTCTCTATGGTCCATCCCATATGGCGGATAGTTCGGAGGATATGTTTGAAATGAGGGGAGGTTCCATGAAGACCCGTTGCAGTAGGGTGCTTGGCATGGTATGAAAGTAGTCTGGGTGGACTATGTGGGTTGGTTAATTTGAGCGCCTGTGCAAAGTTAATCCTTGCTGCTCTGGACCAATGTTGTTGCGGGAGGTCTGGAGCAAGGATTCCTTTATCCAGGTACCTAGGATGTGATTGGCATGTCTCTCAAAATCTATTAGTATCATGCCTCCGCTTGAGCGTGGGCCAAATAGTGTTTTCATCCGTATAGGAGGGTGAGAGCCAGGCCACAGCCATCCCTGGATAAGCGCGCAAATTGAGGTTATAAAGGTAGGTGAGAAGGCTATTACATGGGCCTGGTACCACGGTATTGGGAGGATGAGCGAGTAAGGAACTGTAACTCGTCCTGTTAGTCCTGGGGTTCTTCCCTTGAGGGAGGCGACGCGTTTGGATACCCGTTGTAACAGGTTACTTTCCATTGTCTCATTAGCATATCCCCCTGATTCTAGCCAGATTCCAAGGTGTCAGACAGGAGTGGTGGTGAAAGGTGTTGCAAAGGGTAAAATAATTGGGTTTTTCTTCGAGTGTTGGTGTGAGGTTCTGATGTTGTGGCCCAATTGTTTGTGTATTTGCCTAAGAGGATGATTTCTGTCTTTCTTTTGTTGAGCGATGCATTGCTCACCTTGGAGTATTCCTCTAGAGTGTGTTCCAGCTGTCGGGCATCTTCATTGTTTGCTATACCTGCTACGCAGTCATCTGCAAAGGCTAGTATCTTGACTGTTGGTTGTCCTTGTGCGGTTATCCCCATGAGACGTGAGTCAGTTACTTGGAGGAGCGGGTCAAAGCTGAAATTGTATAGCAGTGGGCTGAGGGGATCCCCTTGTTTGAGCTCTCTGTGTGGTTTAATCTTGTTTGTTAGGAATCCAGGGCCGCATACAGCCATGGTTGCAGATTCTGTTAGGAGCATCGCCCATTTTATGAATCTTGGTGGGAGTTTGAAGGCATGTAGACATTCTTTTAGGTATGGCCAGCTAACACGGTCATATGCCTTTTCCTGATCCAAGAAGACCAGGGGACCAGTTGCTTTGGATTGGCAAATATTTGCAACAGGGTGTATGTTGTTCCAGTTTGAACGCCCTGGTGTAAACCCAAACTGGTTGGGTGATAGGGCGTCAGATACAATCGCGCCTAATCTAGCTGCTAGAATTTTTGTTAGAATTTTTGTGTCAGTGTTGGAGAGTGCAACTGAGCGCCAGTTGGCCAGGTCCAACTTGTCACCCTTTTTATACAAGGTTATAGCATAGGATTCATGGCCTCCTGATAATAGGCGTGTTTCCAAAAAACTTTGGTTCATTGATGCCAATAGGAGGGGGGCGATTTGTTGAAAATATTTTTGTAAAATTCATAGGGTATCCCATCAAGCCCTGGTCATTTCCTACGTGGTGAACCGCGAATTGTTTCCAAAAACTCCTCTTGTGTGATGAGGGATAGTATATTGTAATTTGGTGGTGTACTTTGTATCTTGGCAGTTTGAATAAATTCTTTAATTTTTTGTAGATCTGTTGGCATATCGCGATTTAATTCGGTGTAATAGCGGTGTACTTCTGCCTTGACCTCCTCAGGGTCAGTTGCCATGGTGCCGTTGGTCTAGCGGACCTGTGTGCATGTGGGCTGGTTTCCGTGGGAGTGGAATTGGGTGGAAAAATTATGTCAAACAGGTTTTGCCTTCCTTTATGAACTTACCTTTGTTCAATACTTTGATTCTATGTTAGTGTTCAAAGATGAGATTGTTAAGTCGGGCTGAAGTTTCTGCCCATTTGTGTCCCCAATTAGGGCTAAAGCCAGATCTCAGAGTATTTATTTCCAGGTGATCTAGTTCTGCCAAGGTATGCTTGATTGTGGCTGTGTCCGCAGTGTACTTGCGTGATGCAATATGTTGGGTTTTGTTGATTAAAATCTTTTTTGAAATTTTCCCATGTTCCAATGGGATCCAAAGTGAATGGGGCTGTAGATTCTGGGTTTGTAGCCTTGTTTTCACCCCAGTCAGATATCTCAGGCAATCTTATATTTTCTGGGTGAAGCTTTCTCCAAGGCGACACTTGTGTGTGGGATTGAGTTGGTGCTAACTGTACTGTAACTAATCGGCGATCAGAAAAATTGATTTTTTTTTGTAAGTTTGAAGATTCTTGAGTGGTGGGATTGTGGGATGAGGATGTGGTCAATATGACTCATTGATATGAGCAGTCCCTCACGTATGTTGGGTCTTGTCATATGGGGAAGGATTGGTGAATTGGGAGGAAGAGCATCCTGTAAGCCAAGAGATGCCTTCATTGTGCGATATTTAATGTGTCCAGTTGGGTATCCCCTGGGATTAGGCCATCAATCTGTATTGGGGTTATCCCAACAGTTGAAGTCGCCTAGCATGATGATATCTGGTGGAAGGGTGAGTGTAAAAATTTTTAACTTTTTTTTCTCTCAGTTGCAGTGCACGGTGCATAGATACATGCTAACAAAATTATTTCATCTTGGCATGTGATTGTTGCTACCAGGACTCAACCGTGCAAGTGTGATGATGAATTTGTAATTTTAAATTTTTTGTTGTTTTAGACTATCACCTCACAGTGAGACGTCCATACTGATTGTGATGGTGCGATCCTGGCTGACCAGGATTCTTCTTCCCCTTGTAGGCAGTGGGTTTCTTGGATGGCCAAGATGTCTACAAGAGGTTTTCGCAGGAATGCCAGCTTTTTGGCTTGGGACATATGAGCCCTGGCTCCCGCGATGGCTAACGTCCCTATTGACACTGAGGTGCCCATAGCGCCTCAGGAGCAGTTGGGAGGACCCTCTGGTCCTATCCCACCGCGGCTCATTTTGGCCATGCTCCGCATCTGTACTCCAACTCTTTCACTGCCATTGTTGGTTCCCTTGATCTGAATCAATGATTCAAGGGAATTGCGGTTTTTTGCATTTGCATCAACTTTTCCTGCACAGGTCTCATGTTGATTTGATGCGGGTTGTTGATTGGATTTTATATTTTTGAGGTTCAACTTTGTTGCATTGTGCACCGCATTTTCACCCAAATTGCAGTTGCATTGTTCCTCAGTATGTGCATGACTGATGACGCTTTGTGGCTCAGTCTGGTTACTGTGAAAATTTTCGACCTGGGCATATTGTTCTGATTGGTTGGTTCAGTGAATATCTGAAATATCCTCCTGAATTTGTCTGTGGTTAATGGCGGATTCTGCTTGTGCCACCGCTTCAGCCGCTACTCTCTTGCAGGCTTTTTGTGCTGCTTTATGCTGTTTACTTGTAACTGGGTCCACGATGGAGCATAGTCCATCTTCACTCAGCGGAATGGGTGGTGGTCATCAGTCATTTTGGCGAAGTTTTCATTATCTTCGTCCATAGCTTCTTCACAAAAATCATTTTCCATTAAGCCCTCTTTTACAGGGCATGAATGTTCCTTGTGGCCCAGTGAGCCACAGTGGTTGCAAATGGGTGGTGCGCGTTCAAGTGTAACTCAGAATGCAGCTGACTGGCCCCCATCTGCAAAGTGAAATTCTGCTGCATGGAGAATTCTGGATAAATCTTCTTCTACTTCTAAGAAGGGGTTGATTACAGCAATAGCTTTGCCCATGCACAGGTCAGGCATCAAGCAAAATCGCTGTAATTTGAGTTGGTGGATTTCTCCATAGGCCACAAGACCTTTGCGGAGCTCCTCCTCAATTACCTTACAAGGAAGGTTGGTGGGGAGCGAGTCAAAGGAGATGAACAAAGTTTTCGTTTTGTTCCATCTGGTGCGCATGGTGCGCACAATTTTTTGCCCTCAGAGAGGGCAATTTCCACGCAGATTTTTGCTGCGGCATCGGCTTCATCAGCTGTTTTGAAACCAATATTGATCCAGCCGTGGCCCATGTTGTTGGTGGCTACGTACACCGCGTGAGGGAAAAGTGAGGGCTGTGCCTCACATGTTTTCTCCCACAGGGTTGGTGACTCATCCCCAAGGAAGAGTCTGATCCTGTGTTCTACCTTTGACAAAGGTTGGTTGAATTGAATGTACATGTATTGCGCGTGCTTTACAATAAATACCATAAAACCAGATGGTGTCTGATTTTGCGATTTCTTTGCAGATTGGGTTCCTGGTCCCCCTCCAGGGCGTTTCTTGCCCTTAGTTGCACCGTTAAGCGCACCGCTTGCCGCGACGCTCACCCATGTTGTATTATTTTTGTTATTAAAGTCGCCCATCTTCCCGTGTGTGATTGTCTAAATTTGCTGTTCAAATCAAATCATAGTAACTAAAGTGATTGTTACGAGAAAGAAAAGCATTAAGGTTTATTAAGGATAGTACAAAATAGCCCGACACTCTACCATCAGCAGAGTGCTGGGTTTTTTATAATTGAAGGAAAGTGAGGGGTGGGACTTAGGGACATCTCTTATATTTAGGTTCTCGAATCTTCTTAAAAATTGTTGGGACTTTTGCGTCATAGCTCAGCTTACACACCGCAGGTGCCTCAATTTGTGGTTCCTGTAACCATTTTTGCTTCTGTCATGGTTCTAGCATGCCAGAGTATATTGCAATTTTCTTAACAAAACTTTCTTTCCCTTTAGAGGTATGATTTCTGGATCTCTGGGCTGATGTTCCTGTTGGGACTTCAGTCTTGATATTTCTAATCATGCTCAGATTTCATCGCAGGTTGTTGCATTTTTTGTACATAAGCTTCAGCCATATCAAACTTCCCAGTGAAATCCTCCCTTTCCACTCTTCAACTTATCATATAATCAAGATGAGGGGCTTCAGCTGAAATCCACTGCTCGTCAAGGGTGTGCCCTAAATCCGCTAATTTTTATAATGGAAGGGCTCAGGGACGTTCCACCTTCTTTGATTGAAAGGGGTGAATCAACTGATATAATTTTATGGGGCATCCGGGATCCTTACAGAAGCCATCAAATGATTGATGCTTCTGAGTAGCAAGCATGATATTCATATGTTCCTTGGAACTATTGGATATAATTCCAGTTTATAGGAAATTTTAGCAAGATAGGTGAACCGTTATTTTACTTCATTAAGAATGATGTACCATTTGAGTAACAGGAAACTATCAGTTGCCTTTGATAAACTAAGACTTTACCTTAACCAAGCGTCAAAGCAAGTGTACTTGAAATTTGGATAAGCCATACATTATTCAGATAAATGCTTCTCTCACCGCTGTTAGAGTGTCGTTATTTCAACATAATTCTAAAGGGGTTGAGGATCTTATGGTTTACTGCAGTCAAAAGTTGTATATACTGGACAAAACTATATAGTAACTGAGAAGAAGTTCCTGGCAGTCATCTACGCATGTAAACAATTTCAGGTTTATATCCACGTAGTGCATCTCACAGTTAAAACCAATCGCCTCTCATCCTAGTTACAGAATGTGAAGAGTTCAAAAGGTGTTCTGTTTTGATGGGTATTTAATTATAACCAGTTTTAAAATTTAGCACTGCCCTGGTGTAAAATATCAAAACGCCAATGGTTTATCTTGGCTGCCCACCGTGCCCTTATCAGCCAATGCAGCAAGTGATTTATTCAATAAAATGCTAACCCAACATGATAATGAACTGGCGAAGTTTAGAGCTCCTTAGATAATTTAAGGAAAATCACAGGTGTAAAAATTGGAAGCTTTTAAAGTTATCACCAATCAACAATTTTGGATACCCCAAGCAATGAAGAAATCTTATGTTATTATTGGGGCCCATAAGATGATGGGGAATAGGCGTTATAAGGAACTCTTGAGTTGCTAAATCAACATTACTATTGGAAAGCAGTACATTTTGATGTTTATGAGACCACAGTTGTTGTAAGGAATACCAAGAAGAAGTTCCTGTCATTAAGCCACCTCCTATTAATTGGTTAAACCCACTTTTTCCTGGCATACCATTTCTATTAATATTTTTGGCCTTTATCTAATAGTTCTGGCAAAATATAATACAGCATTGTGGCCATTGATCACCTCACTAAGTGGGTATAACCCAATGTGGTCAAGAACACAGGGGCCACAACTATGGCTAAATATATCTTAATATGATTTTAGGCCTTGATGCCCACAATTTCTTTTAACAGACAATGAAATTTACTTTATATATCAAATTATTTTTAAGATTAAAGATTTGATGGGTAAATGAGGAGTATTGTCTACACCATATCACCCTGAGACCAACAGCACCATAGAAGGAAAAATGGTACTCTTGTTTGCATCCTATAGAAGATTATTATGGAAAAGGCGCCCATCTGGAAACTTTTTTGCCTTCCGCCATTTTTGCATATAATGTCTTTTTTCACATGGCCGCAGGGCGCTCTCCATTCACCTTACTTTATAGGAAACACCCTGCGCTTCCACCAATTTTTATTTCTTGTTTCAGTTAAAAAATATGAGACCTACAAAATATTTGGAAAAGCTGATGCAAACATTAATTCAGCTGCAGAGTGGATAATATTTTAATGCGCTAGTTAGGAAAGCAAAGTCAAGAAAGTATGATAATTAAGACTGGCAGCCTTGCCCATCTTTACAGTAGGAGATTTGGCTTTAACTAAGATAATTATGAGTTTGAATGGACAAGAAACTGGAGCACATATGGAAAGGCCCTAATTGAGATCATCTAGAAGACATTTAAAGATGCCTACACTTTAGAGGACTCCTTTAAAGATCACCTTATTAAACAGTTGCTTTCTGAGTTCCTGAAGAAATACCAGCAGCGTTCTGCCTAACAGCCCCTAGCTCTCAATGATTTATTTTACCCTTACTTATCTTTTTTTGATGTTTGGCCAATTTGGGGAAAAGTTGCTAGTTGTTCAACCATCTGGTTATAGATTAATTATAAAAGTTTATATAAAAATATTTAGATACAGAGTTTGATCATTTATTATACTTTATCTTGCCTTTTGCACCCAACTTTATAGATAATTGCAAAGGTTATATTAAATTAAAGTTGTTAATTTCGCTAAGGTGCCATTGTTCATTAGTATTTACAATGGCAGATTAAATTCCTAATTTATGCCAATGCAACTTTCGTTAATCAATCTAGTAATTATCATGGCTCAAGGCCTTGGTTTTCATATCTCTTATTAAATTATTTTAATATTAATGCCCTAGCTTGCCCCACGCCAGTGTAAAATAATCAGTGAAAGGGTCATATTGTTTCTATGGCCATCCATAGGTTTCTCAATTGTGATCAGCATATTGCTATTATTATAAAAATACTTTGGGCCCTAAGCAAAGTTCTTTAGCATAATTTGGATATTATGCCTAAATTTTAAAATTCCTAAGTGCTGCTTAGTAGACAGAAATTGTTCAATAAGAACTCCAGAAAAAATAAAATAATAACTAGGTGTATTTGTCATCTGGATGGGGATCTTTTCCTACTAGCCTGAGAGCAGCCTACAATAAAGAGGATTACTTTAGAGATCCTCCAAGCCACTGTTAGTATTGAATACTAAAATGTGCTTCTTTGTTTTTGTTAATAAAAACTATATTGCTAACAATACGGTTTACTTTATAAGAATTTTTACATAGTCACATCATCAAATGATACTTTGTTTTTTGTGTATTTATAAACCTGTGCGCCTTAAAATCTAAAGCCCTAGCTCAAATATCAATGCAGGTAGATATGTAATATATCTACAGGGGAATATCAAGGAAATGTGGAGGTCTGGCAGCATTTTGGCCATCACAGCATTTAGATTTTAGCAAATAATAAGTTGAATTGATGATATAACATGTTCCAACGTCAAAAGGAGTACAAATTGAGATTACAGTGTATTGTGGACTGAATATAAAATAATGTATATTTTTACTATTAGTATTTTATGCAAGTATTCTATCAACATACAGACTACAATGATTGTAAGAGAACCAGTGAAATATACAAAAAAGCTAATGTCCTTATGCTAGTTTTATCTTGGCTTAGATAATTTCCTATATCTGATTACATATTCCTCAACGCCAAGTTTAATGATGAGTTTATGATTTCTCACTTTCTATTGAATTTTTCTCATCTTCTACAATCTAAAATAAAATTCTGTTTTATTTAACTATATTGTGGATACAAGGCCTATTTTTTAATTCATTTTAGTTTTATTCATATGATTGACATATTTGAGGTCAATTTAATATTCTGTGATATTCAAAACAGCCAGCATATAGATCAAAACTTAGATATATCCATCTTTGCGTTCCTCAGCTGACCTCAAATGGTATTAAAAGAAATGTTTGATGTTCCCTGTTCTTTGACCATAGTTTTGACATCAATGATACATTATGTAGTAAAAAGATTTACAAGTAAATACTACCTCCCATAGACAGTATTATCCTTAATGCATTCTTTCTGTACCTCAGCCAATTACTGGAACTTAAGGCTCACAAACTTGTTTCTTGGGTCAACGCTTACTTAATAGCTAAATATTGATGAACTCTTCTATTTTATAATAGTATGATTGCTGGTGCAGATAGGAGGCTTGAGCTCCCCATCCATTATAAAAAGAGCTCGAGTATTTTTGGCATTAGGGATGCAATGACTGAAAATAAAATTAAGAGTAGATATGCTTTTACCCTCAACACTTTATTTTATTTAACCGAGGCAAGCTGACCAGGGGATGGGCATTACCAAGTATGTGTGGAAAAAGAAGATAGATAAAATTGGGCACCCTGGGGTACTCAGGTTACTGCTGTTGCCAGCGGGACTGCCAGGTATGGTGGGGTTGGTGTGCTATTCTGAGAAGGTTTCCTCCACTATGGAGCAGGTGTGAAGGAACTAGAGTAGGAACCACGATTCTATGAGCGCCTGTTGCCTTGGCCTCATATATCCATAGAGCCAGGCTTGGAAGTGCTCCAGTAAGTGGACGTGGAACCTATTGATAATCCCATGGATGGTTGGGACTGTGCCCCTGAACGCATCTAAGGCAATGGCATGGATTGTCCACATTGCAATGGGTATCATTAGGGAGCGGAGGGTAGATGGGATTGGTGATTTGATATGGAGCGCGAGGAGGCTCTTTGATATAGAAAATTCCTGCTCGTTTTGGATCTCAAGCAGGCGCGCGACTTCCTGTCATATGGCTTTGGTTGGGAGGCATGTTTCTATGTGGTGATATAGGGAGCCCTCCCCTCCACATACTGCACAGGTTGTGTGGAAGGAATTGGAGAATTCCGCCATCATATAGGTCCTTCTCATACAGCGCCAGGCGTTGACTCTTACCCTCAGCTGTAGGAGTGGGTGGTGCGTCATTCTCCACACTGTCTTCTGTGTGGTTAAATTGTAGGGGATGTCTAACGCATCTAGGTATTCGATTCTAGCAATGGTTGGGGTCATAGCAAGCATGTTTCTCTGGGGGCGGTTTTCTGGATTTCTTAATTTAAAGTGGGGGCTTATTCATCCCCTTCACTGCACAGTGCCAGTGTTCTCTACGGTCCATCCCATGCAGCGGATGGTTTGTATGATACTTTTGAAGTGAGGGGGGTTCCATGCGGGCCTGTTGCAGTAGGGTGTTTAGCAAGGTATGATAGTAGTCTGGGTGGGCTATGTGGGTTAGTTAATTTGAGCGCCTGTGCGAAGTTGATTCTTGCTGCCCTGGACCAGTGTTGTTGCAGGAGGTCTGGGGCAAGGACTTCCTTTATTCAGGTACTTAGGATGCGGTTGGCGTGGCTCTCAAAAGCTTTTAGTCCCATGCCTTCACTTGAGCGTGGGCCAAAGAGTGTTTCCATCCGTATGGGAAGATGGGATCTAAGCCACAGCCAGCCCTGGATGAGCGCGTGGATTGATGTTATAAAGGTGGGTGAGAAGGCGATTGCGTGGGCAGGGTACAATAGTATTGGGAGGATGAGTGAGTTAGAAACTGATACTCGCCCCGTTAGTCCTGGGAATCTTCCCTTGAGGGAGGCGAAGCGTTTGGATACACGCTGTAGTAGGTTGCTTTCCATTGTCTCATTGGCATATCCACCTGTTTCCAGACATATCCCAAGGTGGCGGACAGGAGTGGTGGTGAGAGTGATGCAAAGGGTAAGATGAGTGGGTTTTTTATTATGGGGGTATGAGGTTCTGGTCTTGTAGCTCAGTTGTTAATGTACTTGACTAAGAGAATGATTTCTGTTTTCCTTTTGTTTAGCGATGCGTTGCTCACCATGGAGTATTCCTCCAGGGTGCGTTCCAGCTGTTGGGCATCATTGTTGTTAGCTATGCCTGCCACGCAGTCATCCACAAAGGCCAGTATCTTGACTGTTGGCTGGCCTTGTGCAGTTATGACCATGAGGCTTGAGTCAGTTACGCAAAGGAGTGGATCAAAGCTGAAATTATACAGTAGTGGGATGAGGGGTCCTCTTGTTTGAGCCCTCTGTGTGGTGTGATCTTGTTAGTTAGGAATCCAGGGCCGCATACAGCCATGGTTGCAGATTCTGTGAGGAGCATCGCCCAGTTTATGAATCTGGTTGGGAGTTTGAAAGCGTGTAGGCATTCCTTTAGGTATGACCAGCTAACGCGGTCATATGCCTTTTCCTGGTCTAAGAAGACTAGGGCTCCAGTTGCTTTGGACTGACATATGTTTGCAACAGGGTGTATGTTGTTCCAGATTGAGCGCCCAGGTATAAACCCAAACTGGTTGGGTTATAGGACGTCAGAGGCAATTGCGCCTAATCTGGCTGCTAAAGTTTTGCTAGAATTTTTTTGTCAGTATTAGATAGTGCGATTGGACGCCAGTTATCCAGGTCCAATATGTAACCCTTTTTAAATAATGTTATGACATATGATACATGGCCACCAGGTAAGAGGCGTGTCTCCAGTAGGCACTGGTTCATTGATGCTATGAGGAGGGGGAGAGATTTGTTTGAAGTATTTTTTGTAAAATTCGTAAAGTATCCCATCAGGCCCTGAGCATTTCTTACGTGGTGCACCGCGGATTGTATCCCAAAGCTCCTACCATGTAATTAGATTTAGAATATTGTAGTTCGGTGGTGTACTTTGTATTCTGGCGGTTTGTATAGATTTTGTGATTTTTTGTGGGTCTGTCAGCATATTACAGTATAATTTGGTGTAATAGCGGTGTACTTCCACCATGATCTCCTCAGGGTCAGTTGCCATGGTTCCGTCAGTCTTGTGGACCTGTGTGCACATGGGATGGTTGCCATGGGAGTGTAATTGGCGGAAGAAATATGTCGAACATGTTTCACCTTCCTTTATGAACTTTCCTTTGTTTGATACTTTGATTCTATGTTGGTGCTCAAAGATGAGGGTGTTTAGTTAGGCAAATATTTCCGCCCTTTTGTGTCCCCAGTTGGGGCTATAACTGGGTCTTAGAGTGTTATGCTCAAGGTGGTCCAGTTCTGCCAAGGTACGCCTGATTATGGCTGTATTGGCGGTGTGCTTATGTGATGTGATATGTTGGGTTTGGTGATTAGTTCCTTTTTGAAATTTGCCCATGTTGCAATGGGATCCAAAGTGAATGGGGCTGTGAATTCTTGGTTCGTGGCCTCATGTTCAACCCATTTGGTTATTTTGGGTAATTTTATGTTTTCTGGGTGTAACTTTCTCCAGGACGAACCTGTGTGTGGGTTTGGGTTGGCGATAACTGCATAAAACAAGTCAGTGGTCAGAAAAACTGACTTTTTTTGTTGAAAACTTGGAAATTCTTGATCATTGGTATTGTGGAACGAGGATGTGATTGATGCAGCTCATTGATATGAGCGTTCCCTCACGTATGTTGGGCCATGTCATGTGGGGAAGGAGTGGTGATTCGGGGGAAGGGCATCCTGTAGGCCAAGGGATGCCTTCATTGTGCGGAATTTAATGTGTCCTGGTGGGTATCCCCTGGGGTTCGGCCATCAGTCCGTGTTGGGGTTATCCCAGAAGTTAAAGTCACCCAACATGATGGTATCTGGTGGGAGGTTGAGTGTTGGAACAGTTTTGAAAAATTGTTTTCCCTCAGCTGTGGTGCACGGTGCATAGATGCATGCTATCAAGATTGTTTCCTCCTGATATGTGATCGTTGCTACCAGGATGCAGCTATGAAGGTATGACGAGGAGTTTGTAATTTTTAATTTTTTGCTATTTTAGATGATCACCCCACAGTGAGATGTCCATACTAATTCTGATGGTGAGACCCTGGCTGACCAGGATCCTTCTTCCCCTTGTAGACAGTGGGTTTCTTGGATGGCCAAGATGTCTACAAGGGGTTTTTTCAGGAAGTCCAGCTTTTTGGCTTGGGACGTTTGAGCCCTGGCTCTCACAATGTTTAGCGTCCCTATTGACACTGAGGCGCCCACGGCGTCTCAGGAGCGGTTGGGAGGGCCCTCTGGCCCTAACCCACCGCGGCTCATTTTGGCCATGCTCCACATCTGTACTCCAACTCTCTCAGTGACAATGTCAGTTCCCTTGATCTGACTCAATTTTTCGCGGGAATTGTGGTTTTTGGAATTTGCATTATCTTTTCCTGAACGTATCTCTTGTTGGTTCAATGCAGGGCGCAGATTGGGTTCTGTAATTTTGGGGTTCAAGTTTGGATAATTGTGCACCGCATTTTCGCCCATATTGCAGTTGAATTGTTCCTCAATCTGTTCATGATTGATGTCGTTTGGTGACTCAGTAGAATTGCTGTGAAAATTTTCAACCTGGGCATATTGTTCTGATTGGTTGGTTCAGCGAGTATCTGAAATATCCTCTTGAATTTGTCCAGGGTGATGAATGATTCTGCATGTGCTGCCACCTTGGCTGCTGCCCGCTTGCAGGCTTTTTGTGCCGCTTGCATTGTTTATGTGTAACTGAAACCACAATAATTAAAGTCCATCCTCACCTCAGCGGAATGGGTGGTGACCATTTGTCATTCTGGCGAAGTTTTAGTTACTTTCATCCATGGCTTCCTCACAGTAGTCTGCTTCCATTAAGCCTTCCTTCATGGGGCATGCGTGTTCCTTGTGTCCCAATGAACCGCAGTGGGTGCATATAGGTGGTGCGCGTTCCAGTGTAACTCAGAATGTGGATGACTGTCCCCATCCACAAAGTGAAACTCTGCTGTGTGGGGGATTCTTGATAATTCATCTTCCACTTTGGGAATGGGTTGATCACAGCGATAGCTTTGCCTGTGCACAGGTTGGGCATCAGGCGAAATCGCTGTAATTCAAGTTGCTGAATTTCTCCATAGGCCATGAGACCTTTGCGGAGCTCCTCCTCAATTACCTTATGAGGAAGGTTGTTGGGGAGCGAGTCAAAAGAGATGAACAAAGTTTTTGCTTTGTTCCATCTGGTGCACGCGGTGAACACTATTTTTGCCCTTGGGAAGGGCAATTTTGATGCAGACTTTTGCTGCGGCCTCTGCTTCTTCAGCTGTTTTGAAACCAATATTGATCCAGCTGTGGCCCATGTTGTTGATGGTGACATGTACTGCGTGGGGGAAAAGGGAGGGTTATGCCTCGCATTGTTCTCCCACAGGGTCAGGGACTCATCCCCAAGGAAGAGTCAGAGCCCGTGCTTCACCTTTGAAAGGGTTGGTTACATTGGATATACATGTATTGATCTTGTTTTAAAGTAAACACCATAAACCCGGATGGTGTCTGAGTTTGTGGTTTCTTGGCGGCTTGGGTTCCTGGTCCCCCAAGGGCGTTTCTTGCCCTTGGGTGCACCGTTTTGCGCACCTCTTGATGAGACGCTTGCCCAGGTCATATTAGATTTATTATGAAAATCGCCCATCTCTCCTATGTGATTATCAAAAATTGTTGTTCAAATTGAATTGTAGTAACTAAAGTGATTTTATGGGAAAGAAAAGCTTATACCATCACCACTTTAACTTAGCAGTTTTTAGAGGGTAGTTCATATTTTATTAGTGAATCTATGGGTTAGTTAAGATGTTCTATATATAAGAACAAAAAAAGTTAGCCTTCATATTAACTTTAAAATAAAAAAGTATTTTTATAAGCAAAATTATACAAACATAAAAATATATACTATATAACATTTCCTTAAGTTTTGTAAAGAGAATAATTTTTACAAAGTTCTGTTTAATAGATAATGTAAGACCATACATCATATTGCACTAATCTTAAGAATATTCATAAAATACTATAAACTAAGGAATAGAGCTTACCAGGGGCTGATGTCAATGCAGATTAACTAAATGTCCACATGAGGGAAATAAAAAACAAAGTCATAAAAAGAAATCTTACAAACTATGTTTTTTAGAAAACCCTTAAAGAGTATTGGGTAAAAATTTAGTTAAGTTAATTTAAAACTAAGGAATTAGTATGAAATAAGAGAAAATGTATACCAAACACTCGAAAGAAAGATTCCTTCCTTAAAAAGTTTAACTCAATTGAAGGCTTAAGAATTGATCCTTTATCTCATTAGTTAAAATGCGCAACAAGGCTTCCATATATAGATAATATCTTTTGCTTTTATGTTGTAACTTTCAACAAACAACCTAATAACTACTAAATATCAAATATATTTGAAGAAAAAAGGTCAAGGAAACTTTGACATAATAATAATACATAATAGAATTGCAGCTTAATTATTTTTAGCCCTTTTCTATGGAAACATCAATAAAGCCCAAACATAATGACAGCCCTTGTATGATATATTGACAGCTATATTTTGCTTTTAAATTGATTGCAAATGTTATTTCTTGGCAAAGTCTTAACTGTAACATGAAGAACAAGTTCAAAAATGGACTTTAGGATATAATCTAATTCAAATAGAAAGAGAGGTTGATTTATTTATTAAAAGATTTCTATAGCTCTGGTTTCCTAGTAGTTGATAAGATATACAGTAATACAGGCAGAATGTTTAAATTAGATGTTGCCTAAATTAAGCACTTGAATTATATTTACTGTGAAACATGGCTAAAATACAATATAACAAGAGTGAAGAAGTGCTTTATCATAAAAGTGAAAATGTATGAGAGGTTGTATAGATCTTTTTTGGACTTCCCTGAGGAAGCAGACAATGATATTGAAGAGATTTGCTTTTGCTATTGGCCATTCATGCGTGAATGCCAAGAAATTATCCCATTGTAATCAATTAACCTCAATCGCATTGCAGCTTAAGAGTTTCTTGTGTGTACTAGAACTTCTTAAGCATGCTTAATTCAAAAATTTCCTGATATGGTGAGGCGTTGCATACTTCAGGTATCCTTGATTATAACTCTACTTTTTACCACCTGCTGCCCCACGCTGATGATGACACTATGCCTATACTACCCACCCTGTTGAACGTCCCCAGAGCTACCCTGGAGGGAGATCCCCCACCCCTCTTCTCTATCTGATATGGCTTCTTAGGCTATTTGCTGAAGAACTATATCTGTGATTTTTATAAAAATCCCTTTTATCTTGGCACATTGCAAATAAAGATTTAAGGATGTCCCCCTCTTGAGTTGGTCCCACTAGTAGTAAAAAAGTAAAGATTATTTTATGTTAAGAAGTCTAGTTCTAGTTGAGTTTTAAAGACTTGATGACAATAAAGATACAATCATCAAGCTCTATAGTATTTAAAAATTAATATTGAAGGGAGGATACACCAGTGGTATAATATGGACCCTCTACCACTTTCCCCAAGTTCAATCCCAGTAGATGAACTTTGGGTAGGAGACGATTATGACTGTGTTGGCATTGCGCACCAATGCCACAAACTGAGATAGCGAAGAGCAAGGCAGTCCATGGTGTTCCTGGCCTATTATACACTACACAAAGAGGTTTTCTGGGTTTTATACTTGTTGTAAATTTGGTGATACCCTATGTATCCATTGAAGGGTTTTACACAAGATTACGCCCACTGAGCAATTAGAACGGATAATATGAAGATCTTTGGTTCCTTGGAACACACATAAATAAACACTTATAATAAAAAGGTAACACTTTACCCAACAACACTTTTTTTATTGTAATCTAACAATCACCGCAGATCTCTTCTTTTCAACTCATAATCTCTCTTTTCTAACTAACGCAAAATCCCCTTCTCTCAATCTTTCCATCTTGCTGATATATCAGCGACCTCGGTTGGTACCAACCCTTTTACTTAGTTATTTGTTCCGCCATATTCTTATTGGTTTCAGCTTGTTGTTCAACTCTCTGTCACCCTAATTTGAGGCGATCTAAATTTTATTTATCAAATTTCAGCATCGCCTTATCACATTATTTTGGAGTGATCTGATAACAGTCCATTACAACCCAATATTGCCTCATCCTAAGGCACTTGAACAATTGTAGCTCCAAAACATCCTTGGCGGATTCTGCCCATTGAATCTTTGACAGAATTCCTCCAATGATCTGTCAGTCATAATTATGACTTATCATCCAGCCATATAGATTCATGACATTACCCTCCTTGAATAGATTATAAGCTGTATGTCTTTTTTCCTCAACACGACGTGAACCATCATGCGCCAACAACCATGGGTCCATGACTTCAACTTCTTCTTCCATTTTTGGCTTGACGCAGATTTGTCTGAACCAAGCCACATCCCTCTCCCCCAGTTCCCCCTTCCCCAGCTGATGAGGAAGAGGCTGCCATGGACCTTGTGACCGTTCTGGACCAGGAAGAGCTCCCTTCCTGAATTCGTCGGCCATTTATCTTCCTGGCGCACCCCTTCAGGGACATAGTGGCCCAGCTATGCTGGGTAGGGTCCATTGAGTCCGTGGCACCCTTGAAGTGGCAAAAGAAAAAATGAGGGTCCCTTCGGTCAAATCAAAAGAAACATTGCAAGAAACTGAAGAAAGGTGGAAAGAAGAAGACAGAGAAGTGAAAGACCTCAAGCAACCCCAATAAACTCAGCATATAACTCACATGATGGTGATAGTATTTTTCATCATTTTCAAATTTAATTTGTTTTGTTTTTGCTTTTTTTCTTTTTCTCTTTGGAGAGGCTCTATTGCAGATTATAAGGCTAAAGGAATTTTGAGTGCACTTGATTTATAATCCAACTGCTCACGGGGTCCTTAATAGTATTGGCATCAATACCCATCTTTTCTATTATATCAAACAGCCCAATCCAAATATTCGTGAGTTTGTGCTTCCACCCAAACCCATACTGATCGTAGAATAACACCCTATCTCCGTCCTTGAACATTGCTAGGCCACTCCGCCATACCTGATTGGCAGCCTGGTTTTTAATTCTCTTGGCTAAGCTGAATGAGTACGCTTAAAACTGTAATATAATCAGCATATTAATTAAGGTGGTCAAATATTGTTGCAGATCCATTCTACCGGTGTCTTCTACACAGACATAAAGAAGCGTGGGCAGGGTGGAGTGTCATCTGTAAAGCAATTGGAAGGGGCTTTTCCCCGTGGCAGAATGGTAAATAATATTATAGGTGAACACTGTGTTGGAAAGATGGGTACTCCAATTGGAGGACCTATCTGCAACCAAATTCTGTAGTATGTTCACCAGGGTCCCATTGAACCATTTGACCATTCTGTGGGGCTTGGAGTGATATGGGGTTTTTAGAACCCTGCGGACGGCCATATTTTTGTTAAGCTTAAGAAAGGATGTGAGTGGTAAATAGTTAGAGCGGTTGTTGGTTAGGATAAACTGTGGGCAGCCGAGATGCTGAATAATACATTCATTACAAACTTAACTACAGTAACTACCCCCAGATCCTGAATGGCCTGCGCCTCAACCCACCTGGTCTAGTGTCAATTGCCACCAGGATATACTTAGACCGGTTAGCTCCAGTAATCAAGGGCCCCACAAAATCAATAGAAACTTTATGCCAAGCAAAGTGAGGTTTTACTAACTGGTTCAAAGTCTTCTGGAAAATGGCTTCTCCATCTGGCACTGATGGCAGCAGGATAGGGCCTCAAGCATGTCAAACTTCATGCTTTACCAATAATACCATGGTAGCAACAATTCAAGGGTTTATGGACTCCACCAAGGCCAACTGCTTGGTGTGCGCTCATAATGATATTTGGTCTGGTGGAAGGTTAGGGGATATTCACAGTAGTGTCCCCTATCCGCTTACACAATTCCCCGATTTTCTGAATTGTATTGGCCCTGATTTCATCTAGTACCTTGATAACATGAGGCGGCTCATCGTCATACTTTACTCTGAGCATTTTGTTGGACATTATGTCTCTTAAATCCACCATAACTGCAATTATTGGCAATCTTGATAAGCAATTGGCGTTTTGGTGTTTTGCTCCAGGTTGGTGAAGGATTTCAAAGTTGTAAGCCTTCAGCTTAAGAGCCCATCAGGCTAGCCGCCCCTCAGGCTCTCTTAGATTCTGCAACCAGATCAACGATGCTTGATCCATTAAAACCTTATACTTTACTCTGTGAAAATATACTCAGAATTTCTTATATACATATATCACCCCTAAGCACTCCTGCTCAGTTACGCTGTAATTATGTTCATGGCAATTCAAGTTATGACTGTAGTATGCCACGGGGTGCTCCTCCTCCCTCATCAGCCTTCTGAGACAGGACTGCGCCAACAAAAGAAAGGACGCATCCATCTGCATAATAAATTTTTATCAAAATTAGGGTAGCGCAACATGGGCGTACTGATTAGCGCTGTTTGAAGTGTATCAAAGGTGCATTGGCGCCATCCCGTCCATTCAAAGATGACATCCTTCTTTAGTAGCTCAAACAGCGGACCTCCAATGCAACTGATATTTCATATAAAGTGGGGGTAATAACCCACCATTCCCAAAAACACCTGAATGTCCCATTTATTAGTTGGCGTAGTCATCTTCTGGATAGCCTCCACCTTGGCTGGTTGGGGTCTTAGCCTAATCGCATCTACCACAAAACTGAGTTACTTCAGATGATCCTTGAAAAAGTGACATTCTCGGGGCTTGATCTTAATATTGGCCTCAGTCAGTTGGCAGAATACCTCTTCCAAATGGGTGAGGTGCTTAGAGAACGTGCAGGAGAAGTTGATGATATTGTCAAAGTACACAAGTATGCACGACAGCTTCAGGTCGCCCAGAATTGCGTGCATTGCTCGTTGGAACGTAGCAGGGGCTTTACACAGCCCTTGCGGCATATGAATCAGTTGGAAAATCCCTTTGGATGTGATTATGGCGCATTTCTCTTGTTCCACCGTGGGAAACTCAATTTGCCAATAACCAGATATCAAGTCCATCGCCATAAAATGATGAGCTCCGCCTAAATGATCCAGTGCATCATCAATCTGCAGCAGAGGGTATAAGTCTTTTTGGTGATATTATTGATCTTTCAGTAGTCAATTACTATATGGTTAGTGCCATCCTTCTTTTTTACAATCAGAACAGGTGAAGCCCACGGACTCTTGGATGGTTTGAGCATCCCTTGCTTCAGCAGCTTGTTAATTTCCTCAGTGACGACTTCTTCAGCTACCCTTGATCAGCAAATTAGCTGAGACCTGATGGGGGGTTGATCCCCAGTGTCCAGCCAATGAACCACCCCTAGCACACCCTAAATCATAATTGTTGACAGCAAAAATCTCCTTTTATTTTTGAAATAAAGCTTCTGCCCAATCCTTCTTGTCTTCTGATAACCCCATTAAATATTCACGTGGTACAACCACCATTACACCGAGGTGTGGTTCAATGGGCGACCAAATTCATCCAGAGACCCAAACTCATGAACCTGAATGACCTCCCCAACCAGGTTCAAATGTAGATACGCTATGATCTCATGCTGGTGGATTCGAATTAGTACGTTATGAAGATTTTCTATTAATACCTTGATCTCCCTTTGGCCTGAGAGTATGATTCCTGGAGCCACGTGGGGCTCAAGCTGTGACTGCTGATAAAGCACAAAGATTTCCCCATAGAGCCCAGTAGGAATTTCCACCTCTAACTCATTGTTTATTATTACTTGGTGTCTGGAGGGGATTGAGATAGGCCCAGCGGCTCTAAGTGGTAGACCTGGTATTCATATATTATATGGGGTAGGGCCCGGGTCTTGCCTTTTAGCTGATGGAAGTGTATCAGAATCACCTTATCACTGTAGGCAAGGTTGATATATTCCATATGCACCAAGCTCTTTGGCACTCCGCTGGAGGTAAAGTAAATTGGGATCTACTTCCCCAAAATTGCGAAGGTCTCTTCCAACATATTAACAACAGCCCTGTAGTGTCGCATAAAAGCAGTCCCAATCAACAGATTGTAATTGCTATTTGTTAATACTACCACTGGAGCCACAACAACAACAGATCCAAATTGCAAGGGAAGTGCGCTGTACACTCCCTCAGATACCATGGTTTCTGCTCCAGTGGTCCCATATACTATCCGGTGGTCTATATCAGGTCTTAAAGTCAACTTCGCCATCAACTTAGTGGAGACAACGTTGACAGGAGCGCCTGTATCAATTATAGCTTGGACTCGGGTTTTGGCTACCACAATGTCACAGTAAGTGAACTCCAAGTAAGATGAATGTTGACTAATTACTACGTGGACATTCAAAGGATCACATTTCCCCAGGAAACTAATAATACCTGCACCAACTTTAGGGTACCTTGTTACAATAGCGTCTACTGGGAGGGCGACCTCTACTCCTCTCAGGGATAGCACATCTGCGAATGGGTCCAGCTTGTCTGATTGATTTTGGTCAAACATTTGACAAGCGTAAGGCTTCAGTTGCTCCAGAGACCCTTTGTCCGCAATTTTTCGCTTGTGATTGGGTCAGCACATATACTCCTCCAACCAGCTGCTGATAGAGGAATGTTCATCATAATGGGTGGCTTCTGCTGCATATAATTCAGTATATTTAGGTGGGACATTTGAATTCAGGATAGTCTAGGTAGAGAGTCTTGTCTCTACTCCGCTCTGACTTTTCCCTGAGAGCATTGATCCTGCTGTATGAAAGGGATCCGTCAATTGGGGCACCATCATCCCAGGTGCCCAGGGTGACCGCAATTGAAACAACTTACCCTGTAGGTCCTGCGTCCATGCTTAATATAAGGTGGCCCACATAAAAAGTGGACCGAAGATGGTCAGTGTAAACAGGCCCAAGTCAATAGAATGACTGCTGTTGGTCAGCGTATTTAGGACTGGAGCGGTAGTTGGTCAGTTGTCAATCAGCAGTTATAGGGCGGAAGTTGAACTGTGGGGTAACCCAGCAGAATCTGCACTGACCGGTTGAATTTTCCTGCATAATTAGGTTTGACAATGGCGACAGTGTGAATCTGCTCAATATTTGGTGAAGGGAAAGTTACAGCTAGGCGGCGCACAGACTTAACAAGTTTAAGAATGGGTGCATCATCCTCCAACAATGGGGCAATGTCATTGTAAAGCTTGGGGTATGGCTTCACCGCAGAGGACATTGCAATGCACATGTCGACTTATGATAAAATTGCTGCCCCAATCAACACGTGAGCTTCAGCCATAAATCGCTCAGAAAATGAGGTGAGGGTCTCATTATGCTGAAACCTAATGGTCAAGAACTCATCTTTCCGCTGCGTCATCTTTGCAGTTCTGCTGAACAACCGCAGCACCATCTCCTTGACTTCTTGGTATGTAACGGAAATGCCTGAAAGGTAACAGACAACTTGATCAGCGCTCCTGACAACCAAGGTGGAGATCAACTGTTTTGCTCTCTGCCAATCTGAGGTTACTTTCATCACAAACTCAAATTACTAAAAGAGCCCATTAATATTTTCTTCACTATCAAATAGAGGCAGCTTATCACTGCAAACCTACTAGAGTAGCTCACCTTGTCTTTGAGCATAGCGTCCAATGCAAGTTTTAGATCTGCCTATGCAACTGGGCCAGCATGTCATGCAGATTCCTTATTAAAGCAACCTGGATGCGACATAGCCAGCAACTGAGTTTTTATCATATTGTAATTTGATCAATGGGCCCCCTGTAGTGAGCACCACGGTCAAAATTTGGTGATACCCTATATATCTGCCAAAGGGTTTTCGCGCAGGGTTACACTCACTGAGCAATTAGAACGGATGATATGAAGATTGTTGGTTCATTGGAACACACGTAAATAAACTTTTATAATAAAAAAGGAGCAATATACCCAACAACACTTCTTTTATTGTAATCTAATAATCTTCATGGATGTCTTCTCATCTGCTCACACACTCTCTCTTTCTAACTAATTAAAAATCCCCTCCTCTCAATCTTTCTATCTTGCTGATATATCAGTGACCTTAGTTGGTACCAACCCTTTTTATTAGTTTATTAGTTCCACCGTATTTTCATTGGTTTCAGCTTGTTGTTCAACTCTCTGTCACCATAATTTGAGGCGAGCTAAATTATATTTGTCAAAGTTGACATCGCCTTATTGCCTTATTTTGGAGGCAATCTGATAACAACCTGTTATAACCCAATATTGCCTCATCCTAAGGCACTTGAATACTTCTAGCTCTGAAACATCCTCAGCGGATTCTGTCCATTGAATCTTTAGCAGAATTTCTCCAATGATTCATCAGTCATAATTGTGGCTTATCATCAAGTTAAATAAATTTGTGATAATCCTCCTTTCCCAATTAAGTTGAACCTCCTTCATTGTTGTGGTATCATCCTCTGGTTGGCTCACCTCAAATAAAATATAAAATAAAAACTAATATTGATATTAGCTCCTAAACTCTATATACCAACGCCAACCAAATCGCTAATAAGATGCTATTAGGGACTTTATATAATAGAAGATTTATATTAACAGAGAAAACTTACCAAGTGCTTTACTTAAGGGTAAAATGTAAGTCTATTATACATACTTTGTGGGTCAAAGTACTTATTATTAGTTCAATATGATACATAAATAAGTTACCATCAAGAAATATCTTCTAATAGGTTTTAACAGGTATTGAGAATTTGATGTTGACCAAACTTATGGAATCAACCCAAAAATATATCTATAAATCTATATAATTAATGTATCAATATATAGATGCCATTAATACCCATCTCTTATATTGGCTCTGAATTGCCATAAAGATTTTCTTCATATCACTTATCGTAACTGTCATCATCAGTGATTTTATTCATTTAATTTTGATACTAATTGAAATATTGCAATGCCAAACATACAAAACCTTCATAAATTGCAAAAAATTGCTAGTTGGCCCTAGAATCTATAATGAAGCCAAACATTGTGACAACTTTGTGATGTTGAGACTCCCTCAAGACCCATAGAGTAGATAAATAGGTGACCATTACCCTGGAAAGCGAGTTGGATTAAAATTTTAGATTGAGTTAGTTTGGAGCCTTGGAGACATGGGAATTACTATACGTTTTATTATACATGGCCATATGACCGATATTATAGGGAAAATATTATATATGATGAACAAGAAAATCCTACAAACACTCACATTACAACAAAAACTACAATGAGTTGTGGGCCTTTTTTAGTATGACTATATTTTGATTTTAACTATTACAGCTTAAATTAGTACTTATCCTCATACAGAGATACCATGTGTGGTGAGCCTAAACCTGTGTCCCTCAAATACAACCAAAAAACCCTACGCCAATTTTACAAGTAAAGGCTAAATCAAAATATCTAAAAATAGCTATAGTTTTATATTATAAGAATTTATTGTCAAATAAGTTCCTTTTCTAAAAAAGGTAATTACATGTTTTATAGTTACAGTCTTTTAGTATCCTGCCACATGTTTAGTTTAATGAAAGATAATTTAACATTAAACTAATAGCCTAACATTTCTTACAAGGCTAATTATAGTTATGCATGACTTTTCTTATTAAATATTAGCTCTTTGCTATGGACCTCCTTAGAGCAGATGAAAAACGAGTTTGCACTGTGAAACTTTTAAATCTTTCTAAATAGTCTATAGAAAGTAATATGAGAATTTTTTAAACTATTTAATTATAATTAATGATATATATAGGTTGTTATTTATAAATCAAAGAATAAAATTAAGTAAGACACTTTTCTTTCTCGTTGCAAACACTTTTGCAACCCAACAATTCAAGACTAAATCTAGTTTGATAATCTCATAGAGGGGATTAGTCTGCGCCCATGTCTGGGAGCAGTTGGGCAAGCAAGGCAAGAGGAGCAGGCGGAAGGCCCATGGCCTCTAACGTTCAAAAACGCCCCGGAGAATCTGGTGGAATAGAAAAAAATCCAAAAAAACTGGCGGTCACAATTTCCCCGGAGATACTTGTGTGGCAAGCACGATGCAACCAGTACATCAACACGCCACATTCCCAGCCACTTTCATTGGTGGAATTCGGAGTCCGTGTGTATCTGGACATCCAAAAAATGGCCCTATGGGAAAAATTTTGTGAATATGTACACAAAATTTTCCCGACCGCAGTGTACATTGCACCTCACTCCATGTCATGCGGTTGGCTGGACCTAGGTTTTGAAAGCAAAATAGCAGCAGACGAGGCTGCAGCAGTGCACGTAGTGGTAGACCTCCCCGAAGGGCAACAGGTCATCAAAACTAAATGCACCAGATGGACAAAATCAAACCAAATTTTCCTTACATTTGACTTTTTGCCTACTATGGTAAAATGTGACATTTTGGAGCAACACCTGAAAGATGGTCTCGCCATATACAGCGAAATAAAATCTTTCGAAATGCAACGTTTTACGCTGATGCCACACCTGTGCACTGGCAAAGCCATCGCAGTTCTGACCCCAACTGAGGAGATCGCAAAGGACCTAACCCAGATCCCACACTCCACCTTTATTGACATTGCAGGGCACACCACCCACCCATTCCGGGTAACTGTGGACAGCGCGCCCCCCATTTGCACCCACTGTGACGCGTTTGGCCATAAGGCACACGTGTGCCCCATCAAAGAGGGCGTTACATTCCAAGAGCAACCCTCAGCGGCTGTGGCCAGCGGAGAGGCACACTACAAACCAAGCGCAAGCACCAAAGAGGCTTTCCCGTGGGGAGCACAATGCTGCTACCTATTGGTAAAGCCCATCTCCCCGCAGGAGTGGAAGAAGGCCAAGCAGGCCCATAGGACCACGGCCAAGGAAGCGTCCAAGGTCACCACCACCATCCCACACTCACAACGCCAGGAGGACATGGAGACCTTCACAGTGGAAGCAACTCGGGAATCCATCACCCAATCAGATTGGGAGGCCCAAGCCAAACGGGCCACTCAATCTGAGGATCTGATGGGAGATTCAATCTCACCCAATCGCTGCACCCAAGCCCCAGTCAAACTGACTTGGGACCTATCCCAAGCAAAAAAAATTTTTTTGCCCCACTCGATGGTGCACTGAACTTATCCGCACCGCAAAAAATTCGTCCAACGTCGGGAAAACAAAAAGCGAAGGCCAAAGCCAATGTGACTCTTTCCACAAAAATTAACAAAAACCCCGATAGCATTGCTGCTAATACCCGCGCTGCTGTGAAAGCCCGTGGGGACCTGGAAGAGGCTGGTGGGCCAGGGGGCCCACCCCCTCACACCTAAGGTGCAAAGGGGAAACCTTCACTCTAGGGACGCTGAATATCGCCGGACTCAAGGCCTCCCCGTCCCGGGCTAGGAAACTGAGTTTTTTACAAAATAATTTACCTGTGGATATCCTGGCCATCCAGGAAACCCACTGTCCACGAGGTTCCGAGGATGCTTGGAAAACAATGCTCCTACCATCCCTATCCTTTTGGTCAAAGCACTGTGGGGTGCTAATTCAGAAAAACAATTTTTTCAAATTTACATCTTCAGAAACATTCCTAAATTGACTGAGTGCTCGTTGTCACCTTCTCATGGGCTGATGTTGCACACAAAATCGTCAACATTTACACCCCAAACGGTGCACAAGAGCGTCAGGAATTTTTCTCGTTGGTCAAATCCCTCCCGCTACCCCCAATTCTTTCCTAATTGGTGACATGAACTGTTGGCTAACCTCACCAACGGACGGTGGCCACCCTCACCCCACGCCCCACAGGGTCATGTAGAACTACGCGTTCTAAAAGCCACCCTTGGGTTAATGGATGCACTGCTGCGACATGCCCCACTGCTCAAAAACATGACGCGTCCCCATGTCCACAACAGCCAATTAAGGTCCATGACCCGCATTGACCATATTCTAGTGCTGGCGAAATTCCAACCCCACATCTCCCACTTCAAAACAACAAAAATGGAATTCTCCAACCACCAACTGGTCTCAATAACATACCACTTACCCGTCACAGTTGCAAAGGCCCCTCATTGGTGCAAAATCCGCCCCCTAGAGCTTGCATCGCCAGGATTTTCCACATGGGTGGAAGAGGCAACTTTGGAAAAATTGTTTGTTGCACCGTTTTGCGCGGACCCCATTTCCACATGGGCAACTTTCAAAGAAGACACCATTTGCCACTATTGCCATCTCTCATCCAGACGCTCACGAGCCACATCGGCGGTTATATCGCATGCGCTGGCGGAATTGGCCCACTTGGAATCCAACATTCCAGCCTCAGGATACAGCCCTGCATGGGGCCAGAAGTGGGTGGAGGCAGCAGCCCACCTCAACGCACTTGAAAGGCAACACAAACATCGGGTTTGTGTCCAATACAGGGCCACACGCATCACTAAAGGTGACAAGTGCACCGCATATTTCTGTAAAAAAATTTTTTGCACCACGCCAGAGCGTGGCCTGCACACAGGTGTGAAGATCGGATAATTCTATTGTGGACACACCGGCCAAAGTGGCAATCGAAATGTAAAGATATTACTCTGAGTTATACCGAGCTGAACCAATTCAGCCAGCTGAAATGGCAGAATTTCTCGACAGAGCTCATATCCGCACCATTTTCTGATACCCAGAAATAATGAATTTAATTACTCCAAACGAATTATGGACTACCATTCGCGGTGCACCAAACCAAAAATCACCAGGCCCGGATGGCATTCCATATGATTTCTACAAAAAATATTTTAAATATATATCCCCATTGCTGCTAGCCTCACTCAACCAAAGCCTGTTGGAAACGCGCCTCCTACCAGGAGGACATGAGGCCTTTACAGTCACACTCTTCAAGAAAGGGGATAGGCTAGACTTAGCCAACTGGCGCCCCATTTCTCTAACAAACACAGACACCAAAATTTTAACAAAAATCATGGCTAACCGTTTAGGGACTGTAGCATCTGCCACCATCTCTCCAGAACAATTTGGTTTCATCCCCAGAAGGTTGATTTGGGATAACGTGCACTCTGTGGCTAATGTGTGTCAGTCCACAGCCTCTGGGGCACTTGTATTCTTGGACCAACAAAAGGCCTATGATAGAGTAAACTGGGAATACCTTAGGGCCTGCCTCCAACAATTCCGCCTACCTCCCCGCTTCATTAACTGGGTGATGCTGCTCACGGAATCTGCAACAATGGCTGTGCGCGGCCCAGGTTTCCTAACGGAAGTAGTCCGCCCTCAAAGGGGCCTGCAACAAGGGGACCCCCTGAGCCCACTCTTATACAACTTCAGCCTTGACCCACTACTGCGAAATGTGAATGCCCAACTCAAAGGGGTCCATGTGCCAGGCCAAACCCCAGTCAAGATGATGGCATTTGCAGATGATTGTGTGGTGGGGGTGTCTAATAACAAAGATGCACGCGCGCTTGAAGCCCTCATCCAGGAATATTCCCGGGTAAGCAACGCGGCACTGAACGCCTCCAAAACTAAAATCATCCTCCTTGGTCGGTTTCAGAACTGCTGGGCTCCAGCAAGTAGTTCCCAACCCAGCCCATCTGCTCGCCCAAGTCCACGCCTTACTAACTCAAAACACACCGCTCCACTGGTGCTCCCCTTTGTGCCGCGACCTACCATAGGACCGGTACGCCATCTGGGCGTGTGGTTGGAGGCAGGAAGATACGCGTCAGCAGTAATGGAGTGCCAGATACTGGACAACGTGACGAAGCGAATTGCCTCTCTCAGAGCCCACCCTACTACCCTCACTGGCAGGGTTGTTCTTGCCAACTCTATGCTCCTATCCAAAGTCTGGTTTGGAGCCCACGCCATCCCCTTCTCCCCAAGCTTCTTCAAATCCCTGTATGCTTTGCTACAAGGTTGGCTTTGGTCAGGCCGCCCTCCACCAGTACGGCTAGAGGTCATGTTTGGCCCTCATCATCATGGTGGCATGGGCCTACTTGACTTCAAAGCCCATGCCGCCAAGATCCTGGGCACCTGGATCGCAGCCGTCACTGCTCCTACACTCCCATCCCAACACTGGTCCTGCGCGGCCCGCTCCAACTTCTCCCAAGCCTTGGGCCTCAACAATCCATCAAACCCCCACTCCCTGATGAAATACCTCGCATCACACACATCAGCCACAGGTCCTCACGGGACCAAAACCCACTACAAACGAATCCTACTCTCCATGCGAAGCGCAGAGTGGAGAATTTGTATTAGTGGACATACAACCCGAAGAGGCCGCCCCTCTCCTCAGTTCACACAAGAGGTACAGGGGCTACCCATCCATGATGGCGTGATCCCCATTCGACCCCAAGTCCTATCCAGGGTGGACTACCTGGACATGATGGACATCCCTTATTCCACTGAGACCCAAAAGACTATCTGGAAATACGCACACCATCCTCTGTTGCAGCCTCAAGTCCGCTCCCATGTGTGGCGCTGCCTGAGGCGGGTGTATCGTACAGCTGAGCGCTCTAATGCTTTACACTCATCCTGTGTCGTGTGTGGCCAGTATGGAACGCTGTTTCACCACCTGGCGAAGTGCCCCACCTCTAAAGTAATATGGCGCGAAGTCCAACGTCTGCTAGGCCAGGATCAAACACATCCCTTCAGTCTGTCAAGAGATATGTTTGCTTCATCAATGGCCTCCCCCTCCCACCCTCCCTTCGTGCTCTGGTGGTTGCAATCGCCATGTGGACTATCCACACGATTGTCTTGGATGCCATCGCCGGATCCATCCCCACCCTCCCTGAAGCTGTCCACAGATTCCGTTCTCATTTGGTGGATCACTTTCAAGCGTGGATGTTTGGATATCTCCCACCACGTCGCCGGCAGCTGGTCTCCTCCTGGTTCCCAGTCTGGTTCATCAAATCAGACCCCTTCCTCCACACGTGCTCAATAGTGGCTACGCCCCCTACACACGTTCCCTCCCCCTTCCCATAAGTGGCGTTCCCGCTGGCAACAAGAGATAGCATCGCTTCTCTGGGGTGCCTCACCTGGTACTAAGTTTTGTCTCATCTGAGTCATATTCAGAAGTGTCCATCCCATGGTCGGCCTTCCCCGCAATAAATTTAAATTTAAATAAAATTAAGTAAGACAAACGCCAAAGTAGATAAATTTTCTACTTAGCTAAATTTCAATTTTTGAAATATTACAATCACCCAGAAATTTAGCTTATCAAATCTAATGAACAATGATAGTAAATTTAACTGAACGCTCCTCCAATGCAACAGATTTCACTAAAATTAATCCCAAATCACAAAACCCTAGGCTACCAACTTGTGCATCAACCCATATGACCCATACCAAACTGCAGCTGCAGGAGCAGATGCAAATCAAATTTTAGTAACTTATGGTGGAATCACAAAGGATCCCACCACTTAAAGCCTACCCCAGTCAGCTATGTGTTTAATGAGGGTCAACCAATTAGTGCACCTCACCTTGGAGGCACATCTAATAATTTTACCACGATAGCAGGGAGTATTGCAGCTCCCAATACCGCATAGTGGGTTGGGATGGCTTTGCCTACTGCCTTCCCTTCGGAAATTAGCATGGGCGCCCAAACTGAATTGTCAGTGATTATTGGATCGATTGGCCGTCATTTTTACTAGAAAAAGCAACCAAAACGGCCAAACTGAATCTACGGTTCTGGGTGAATCAGTTGGCCCTCATTTTCATGTTTTGGAAAGCAAACAACACGCCCAAACTGAATCAGCATAGAGTATTGGATCAGTTCATGGTAATTTTCATCAAAATCAATATCAAAATCAGAATCCAATTTGAACCAGCCAAATAGTCAATCAGACTATGAAAAAATCCCAGACATCATCTGCTTATGGTTAGGTGAAGGCTGGGGGAATAGATTGGTGTGAGGATGAACTTGAATCCACCAATTAATTGGTAGAAAGTAGTTTCAAGACAGGTAAGGCAATCCAACCTGAAAAAGTTGAGTACCAACTGGGAATGCCTTTAGGTGCCAGCGCGTAAACCCATGGGATGTTAGCGCCTCTATCTGGGGTCCCTCCCCATAGGTAATCAGCCAATAAAGTTATAAATTTAAATTGGAACATAAACATAAATAAGCGAGTTAAGGATGCATCAGGTGCATGGCAGAAAAAGCTAGTGCCTGCACCACCTACCATTGACCCTCATGAAGCTGAATTTTTGGTTGAAGTGAGGAAGGGATGGACAGAAGCTCTCTCACAACATGCACTCCCTAGGTCCACTCTGTCTCATGCAGTTGGAGATTACTATGGGAATAACCCAGTCAAGTTTTATACAAGAGACTATTTACCTATTTTGAAGCAACAGCAAGAGCCTTTCCAGTTGATATCACAATTCATGAAGTAGTGGAAAGCCACTATATTGACATAGGGTTTACAACTGCAGCACATGCAGACCGGGCAGTTTCTACTAAGATAGAGATTCCACATGGATCTCTTTGTGTATCTAGAGAACGATCTAACTTGGAGAAAATTTCTTAGGTAACTTTCTCTAATCTCCCAACTACATTGGACCCGGAATCCCTAAAGCTTGCTCTGCATCAGGGTTTGAAAAAATTTGGGTCTGTTCTAACAGTAAACCTTTGTGCACAAGCCTACTATGCCCCAACCTAATGGGCTCATATTGCTAGAGCATCATTTATCCCCAACCCTATGGTGGCCCATAACAAGGAGGTTATACCACGTGTGGCAGTCATTGGATCATGTTCAGAAATCTTCTTTGTTGATCCTGACTAGGCGTGACCACACTGCTCATGGTGTAATTTTTTGGGCCATCTATATAATAGTTTCACTGCTCTTAAACAAGCTCTCTCATCTTGCAGCCAAGTCCCTGTGACCGGTAAGAAACGCTCCCATACAGCAACAGCGGCAATCCTGCAACCTACCATTGGGTAACTTACAGGATCTAACCTCTGCTGCCCTTTGGGTGGCAGTTGAGCAGGCGCAGCCAGTAGCACAGCTTTATTCCCTTAGTGCTGAAAACCCCCTGCCAGTTGGCACCCCTTCTAAGTTGCCAGACCCTTCACCAGCACAAAATAAGTGAAAATCTGCTTCACATATAGCTAACTTAGAGGAAGCTAGTCTAGGGGCGTCATCTAAAACTAATTTATTGCCACAAGACGCTCAGAGAGGGGAGCAGGTATTTAATACCCCAAGTAGAGGAGGAGACTCAAAGTCATCAACCTCTCACCATCTAAGGGGATTGCAACTCAGACTTCACTCTTTGTATTGAATGAGATGAACATGGACTCTGATACTTTAAAGGATGTCCAAATGGAGTAGTCCATGGAGCGCCCTAGGATACGCCTGTGCAGAGAAGTAAGGTAGTATCTTGAGATGGCTTACAGGCTCCTCAGGCCCTTCAGCTCAGAATAGACCCCATCCTCCATGTCAATCAGCTTGGATTGCCACTAAAAGTCAGGCTCAAGGATTTAAAATGAGCATCTTTACAGATGAAGGTTTAAGCTCCAGTAACCCCCCAGGATATGGAGGGGGAAAGATATGAGGCCCCAAAGGGGCACCCTGACTCTGCAGTCCATCAACTCTAATGGGCTTCAGTATTACAAGCAGTGAGTCCGCCTTCTCCACAACTTCATGTCAACTCGCATGGATATTGCAGCCATCCAGGAGCCCCATGTTCCCCCTTCTGAAATAGAGTCATGAAATGACCAATTTTGAGGTAACTCTTGTTGGACAAACTATGTAGGCCATATTATTCTTAACCCTTAGGGTGAAAACCCACAATTTTTGAAATACCTTGATGATTGCCTTATCGTGGATAAATTATCTACCCCTGAGTTTTACTTCTTTGCTGCAAGCATATACCTGCCAAATGCAGTCCTGGAGCAGGACCAGCTTTTAAAGAAACTTTCTCTACTACAACTTACACGCAACACCGCTATTATGGGTGATTTCAATACAACAATAAGTCAGGTGCAAGGCACATTTCCTCTGGCAACACAAGACAGATGAGGTACTGCTCAGCTTCAGGATTTCCTCAGGTCAAGTGGATTCACAGATGCCCTTCCCTCATCAGCGTCTGGTTTTGTCTAGATGTCTGGGATCTAAGGTTCAGGTTGGGAATTCGTACCAAATCCAAGAATTGATATGGCCCTGGTGGGCCCCTTTATGGTGGGTCGAGTTTCCTCACCCATAACCCGGGATAACACTATGGTGACCACAGATCCCTCACAGTGATCCTGACTACTATTCTCAGACCATCAAGGAGGTTGTTGATTCTCGGTGTATAGGCTTTATTCCGCCGAGTCAGTTTGCACAGGGATTTAGTCACTGACAACTTAATCAGATGATAAGAAGATCACTGACTCACTAATAAAAAATTTTTAAGCTATATATGGAGCTATCGCCCCTTGTTTTGACCTTTATTTAATATAAATCGCAGACTTATCTGCAATCACTTAATCACCTCGGAAAAGACCTCCTCTTAAATCCTCCATGTGACTCTTTATATCTCAGTTCCCCAAGCTGGATGCCCTTGGTTTGATAGTCTTCTATTCATCTTCCCTTTTCTAGATACTCTTGTTCATATTGATTCTTGGCATAATACCCATCAATTCGC
The DNA here is from genome assembly GCA_022478985.1 of Massospora cicadina. Taxonomy (NCBI): domain Eukaryota; kingdom Fungi; phylum Entomophthoromycota; class Entomophthoromycetes; order Entomophthorales; family Entomophthoraceae; genus Massospora; species Massospora cicadina. The sequence continues at coordinate 104,694 of JAKSZP010013337.1, read as the reverse complement.
CAAATGGTCATCATTTTGATTGATTATAATTTGTATACCCTTTTCCATTAATCTTGAGACTCATCTTGATTCCCCCTCCAATCCACCTTATGGGTAGCATATAATTCAGTCATATCAACTTCCCAAAATTACCCCACCTTTGACTGGATGATATGCTCTTACTGTTTATATTCTCGGAGGAACTTCATGTGTACTCAGTTGATAATCTGACCCCCTGCGGGTTCCTTGATAGTGTAAACATCCAGGACAGTCTTCTCAATTATCTTAAACGGGCAGGCCCAGATGTTAGAGAGCTTGTTTTTACGCCCAAATCCGTGCTGATTGTGGAATAAAACATGGTCTCACACATCAAACAGCGGGAGCCCACTCCATCTCTTCTGATTGGCTGCATGATTGCAAATCTTTTTGGTTAAACTGGTGGAGTAGGCTTCCATTTGCAGCTTGATCAATGTATCCATAAGAGTCTTCAAATATCACTGGGGATTTACACCACCAGTGTCCTCTACGCATGAATAAAGCAAGGCGGGCAGAACCAGATGTTAACCATACAGCAGTTGAAATGGGCTCTTAACAGTGGATTAATGATAGCTGATATTATACGCAAACACAGCGGTAGGTAGAAGGGCACTCCATTCTGAGGGCCAATCCTTTACAAATTTATGGAGTATGTTCACTAGGACTCCATTGACCCACTTCACCATTCCATTTGATTCCGGATGATAGGGGGTGGTCAAAACCCCGCAAATCGCCATCAACTCGTTCAACTTTGGCAGGATATGTGAAGTGAAGTTGGTTCCATTATCCGTCAGAATGAACTGTGGGTAGCCATGTCACTGTATAACACAATCCATAATAAACTTGGCAGTGGTGACTGTGCCCAAGTTGCTAATAGCCCTGGCCTCCACTATCAGTCAAATGATCAATGGCAATGATTATATACTTGGATCAATTGGCGCTAGTCAGCAGAGGTCTCACTACATCAATGGAAACAATGTTCCAGGTGAACCAGGTTTAACTAGCTGGTATGTGGTTTTCTTGTGGAAGGGCGTTTCCACTTGACACTGATGGCAACAACTAACCATTTCCAATACATTGTAATGCATGCTCTCCCAGTAGTAAGGAGTTGTAAAAACTCTAGCGTTTTCTGCAATCCTCCATGTCCTAAAGCCCAATGAGCATCCATAATAATTAAGGGTCTAGCCGAAGGTTTAGGGAAACTCAGCCTTGAGTCTTTGATCCGCTTATATAGTTCCCCCTTGCATAGAAAAGTATCTTTCCTGAGCCCATTTAATACCTTGATCACCTGCACCGGCTCATCCTTATATTTGTTCGCCACCATCTTTTCGTACATTATGTCAGCTAAATCTGCCATGATAGCGACCGTTGGCAGCCAAGAAAGACAATCCGCGTTTTGATGTTTTTGCTCCCAGGCAATGTAAAATCTCGAAATCATATGCTTGGAACTTCAGAGCCCAACGTGCGAGCTGCCCTTCCAGTTCATGCAGATTTTGTAGCCAGCGCAAGGAAGCATGATCTGTCACTACTTGGAATCTTACCCCATGCAAATATACCCAAAATTGTTTGTAAGCGTAGATCACCACTAAACACTCCTGCTCGGTCATGGTGTAGTTTCATTTGTGACAGTTCAAGATTTGACTACAGAATGTGACAGGATGCTTCACACCGTCATTTTCCTTCTGGGATAACACTGCCCCTATAGCAGCGAGGGATGCATCCATTTTACTATGAACTGTTTGTCAAAGTTGGGATATTTCAAAATGGTTGCACTTGCTAATGCGGTTTGCAACACATTAAAAGCATTCTGACATCGTTCCATCCAATCAAAGGAAGCGTTTTTCTTTGGCAACTTGAAAAGCGGGGGCCCTGATGCAACTGAAATCGGGAATGAACCATCAGTAATACCTGACCATCCCCAAAAACACCTGAATGTCCCTCTTATTACCTGGGCGAGTCATCTTACTTATCACTTCCATTTTAGCCAGCTGCAATAAAAAGCCCATTTGAACCTATGACAAGCCCAATGTATTCCAATTGTTCTTTAGAAGTAATGGCACTTCTGAGGCTTGATTTTTATATTAGTGGCAGCGAGCAGCTGAAACACTTGTTCCAAGTGGGCAAGGTAATCTGTAAACGTCTGTAGAACACATTGATGTTGTCGAGGTAAACTAGAACTCAGGACAGCTTTAAATCACCTAAAAACATTCCATGTAATGCTGAAATGTAGCCAGGGAATTACACAACCATTGTAGCATGCGAGTCAGCTGGAACAACCCTCTTGAAGTGATGATCGCACATTTCTCACATTCCACTAATGGCAATTTGATTTGCCAGTACCCCGAGATTAGATTCATGGCGGAAAAATAATTTGCCCCAAGCAATTGGTCTAATGTGTCGTCAATCTGTGGAAGCAGGTAGGAAGCATTCTTTGTTCCGTTATTGAGTTTACAATAGTCAATAACCACTCAATTCTAGCCATCCTTTTTCTTTACAATGAGCACAGGTGATGCCCATGGACTGTTTGATGGCTCTAGCATTCCTTGCACGATAAGTTTATCCACCTCATCTGAGACAACCTCTTCCACCACTTTTGAACATCCAATAGGTCACAATCAAAGGGGAGGGTGATCCCTTGTATCTATCCGATGTACCACCCCTTGAGCGCACCCCAAATCATGATCATCATGTGCGAAAATATCCCAAAACTTTTCAAATAATGCCATAGCCTTATCTTGCTGTTCCACCAATAATCCTGTGAGTGCTTCCCATGGAACCACGGTCAGTACGCCGAATGATGAGCTTGCCAGTAGTCTGAGATCCTCCCATGAGCTAAAATTATGAATATGGCGAGCTTCCTCCATAGGAACTAAGTGTAGGTAAGCCACCACTTGGTGCCACCGGATTGTTATTGTCTTCTTCTGTAAGTTTGCTAGCAGCACTTTTACCTCCCCATTCCCAGGTAGTAGTAACCCTGGAGCCACATACGGTTTAAGCCACAAGTGCTGGTGAGGCGCCATAATTTCTCCATAAAGGCCTTTAAGGACATCGATTTCAAGCCCAGTCCCTACTATGCATTGGTATCCAGACGGTAGGCTAAATGCTCGTTGCCCAAAGCGGGATCCCTTTGTACTTGTATATCTGGTTGGGTAGGGTCTTGGTACACCACCTCAGTTGTTGATAATGAACAGGAATCACTCCATCACTGTATGCTATATTAATCTGACTAGAGCGGAATGGATCCGTTTGGATTCCACAGAAGTAAAATATATGGGGATCTGTTGGCCAAAAATCATAAGAGTTTCCTCTGCCATATTTATCACAACACCAAATTTCCTCATAAATGCCGCGCCAATTAACATGTCATAGTTGTTGTTTGGCAAAACCGCCACCGGAGCGGACCCTGGACTGACCCAAATCATAAAGGCAACGCGCTATATGCTCCTTCAAACACAGTGCTATGCGTTCCCGCTGTCCTGTATACTACTTGATGGTCCACATCCGGTTTCAACAGAAGTTTAGCCACCAACTGAGTAGAGACTATGTTCACAGGGTCTCCCATGTCTATGATAGCGCAATTTTTGTGTTTTGAATGAAAATGTCGCAGTAAGTGCATTCCAAGTAAGAAGAACCATCTGCGTTCTTTACATGTATGTCCAAGGGCTTTGCGTTACTCAAAAAGAAGGAAATGACCTTGCCAACCTGAGGACACTCACTAGCAATATTCTCTACCAGAATGGCTACATCAACCCCAACTAAAGAGGCGATGCTTGTTGAGGGATCCTCGTTGCTGGTGCCAGTCTGTTCTAGGATCTGCCACGCATATGGCTTCTGAACATCCTGGTGAAACTCGGGGCTCTGGGGTGAACTTTTACTCTTAGAAGCAGAAGCAGGGGTATCTGACGAAAGCTGCTTGTATAACAAATCATCTGATTGAGGTTTGAATCCTACTCAAAAGATGTTTGGGAATTGCTAGAGACAATTGAATTGAACTTAGCGGAGGTAGAGCGTCCCTTCTCTACTCCGCTTGAGATTTTCCCTGCTCAATTTTCTCAGTTGGCATTGCATACACTTGTGGTTTGCTAGGGCAATTACCCGCATAATGCCCTCTTTATCCGCACTGGAAGCAAGTGTTCATAAAAGGTCCACATATATAGCTTGTGGCGGATGGACCAGTTTGGAAGTTGCCGTTATGGTTCCAAGGTCGTGGATGAACTGGTGAATCATACATGGGCTGAAAGGGGTTTACTGACTCATATGAGGGACAAATACGTTCCAGCAGCTGATAACCCAGTCACTGCGGCCCATATCCTGAAGAGTTGGGATCAGAGACAGCAGAGATTTTTGGGCTATGTTGGGGGTGCTGATTGTGGCGAAGAGTCAATGTAAGGTGTTCACAATTTGGATAAGTCTGGCATCTCCATCCAACACATGAGACATAGCATTATACAGTTCCCAATGTGGTTTAACAGCCGCCATCATCACTATACTGACATCCTCAGCAGATAAAATGTTAGCTCCAAGTAGGACATGTGCTTCCGCTGAAAAATGCTCAGAGAATTCTAACAGGGTCTCAATTTGGTGAAACTGTATAATCATAAAGTTGGCTTTCCATTGGGCCATCTTGGTAGCGCATCAAACAGCCGGAGAACAATTGCTTTAACTTCTTTGTAGGATACCGAGCTATTTTAGAAGATAGCAGGTAACTTGATAAGCGCTTTCCACATCTAGAGCGGACAACAACAGTTTCACTATTTGTCGATCAGTAGCCCCTTCCACAGCGAATTCAAAACTCTTAAAGTAACCATGTAGATTCCTGTCATGACTGAGAGGTAATTTTTAGATTTTAACAACTTTGCCTTGCTCCAGGTTCCTGCTGCAAGGAGCAGGCGAATTAATTTTGGAGTAAAAACAGGAACCATCACTTTATGTGTTATCATACTGCCAGCTGGAAGAACTTGAATCTGTTGAAAAGGACTCAGAAGAAGTGTTGTCACGCGGGGGCCAAAGTAACGCCTGAGGGATATTAATTTGCTGATCCATAACATTCTTCCCCTGAATCGCCACTAACTGCCCCACTTCCCCCAGCTCTGGCATGCCCCGCGAAATGCTTGTTAATCAACTGCTCCGCTTTAACCAAATAGAATTTACACCGTCCATCCTGAAATTCCTGTTGCAGCGTTTCATACTGATGTTGCAACTCCTGGCGGAAGTCCCTCTCAACGTTCAGTTTCTGTTCTACAGCTTGTAATCACAATAGGACCTCTTCAATTATGTTTTGCAAGTGGGTATGCTGCTGGCTAGCGTTATCCGCTTGTTGGTTGGCGTCATTTATTTGGTTAACAAGGAGGCTTGTTCCCAAACCAATTCCTTGTTGGCCCGTTGAAGGGTATCAAGGCGCCCTTGCATGTCCGCATACTCTCTTATCTCACCAATTGGAAGAGGGAAGGCTCATTGGCGCTCAGCCTGACTAACAACTTCCAGTTTATTAACCTGAAGAATAAGCTGGAGATATTCAGGAGACGTTAACCAAAAGATAAGCGCGTTATCTGCCATTCACTAGGTACTCCATTTGATATGAAATTGGGTTAATTCAGCCAATAAAGAGCTGACTTGGTGGATGGACAGCCATGCCACGTGAAACCTGATTTTGCTTTGTAGGAATTCTTCGTTGACCCTCCCTAATCGCGTTCCCGCCATTCTCATCCAAAAAATGGGTTTCCCACCTATAAAAATATCAACAATATGGCAGTTGTGGCTGCAGCTGCCCCGGCCAACACCATCCTCTGCCAGCAACTCCATGGGGCAATGGAGCCCCTTGTTGAGGGTATTTCTATCCCCAATTTTCCTCATGATTTTGAGGAAGATGCGAAGTACAAAATTGAGGAGCTTGCTTTTGGTGCAAGCCGCGCTTGCATCAATGCAGCAAAAACTTCTCTTTTTGACCCCAATTATACCCAAACCCAACGGCGTATCAAGTCATTTACTTGTGTGCCAGCTCTCATCAGATTTGCTGAGCATCAACTTGCTCAATACGTTGAGGCGATGGACACCGCTGGCCTCATTAATGAAGAAACCCCCAATCATACCTCCTTATGCCTCATGTCGCTGATGCTCCCACCCCAATGCTGTCTGCCATGGTCCGCCAGCTAAAGCGGGTGCCAGATAAATGCTTTCTCAAAGCCTCCTCGCCATCTGATATGGCTTCCTAGGCTGATAACCTAGGGGCTATATTAGGAATTTTTACTTTATGATAATCCCTTTATTTGGACCATTTGCAAATAAAGATGCGTGGCGGCTCCCCCTTTTGGGTTGGGCACCACTAGTACTAAAAAATAAAGAGCCAACTTGGTCCGCCACTTGCCATTCCATCAGAGTCATTTTTTCCCTAAGCTGGGCAATCATCTCTTTGAGAACTTCCTCCCATATGGCTAGCTTCATTATAAAGCGCTTAGTATTATTTCCAACATTGTTATGTCCTGAATCCACTCCGCTGATAGGTCATGCTGATCTAGCAGTTCTCTTATTACTCGAGGTAATTCTAAATTTAACTGTAGTACCAAAAGGTCCAATCAATGGCAGATGTCCCCAATGTGATGGTCCATCTGTACCAGCACCCCTTCTACCTCCAAAAATGAATGATTGAGGCAGTCAAGAAGGAGGCGAGTATCATGCTTCAGTGCTCAAGAGAACCATAATACATCCCCAATTTCAATATTGTGGCAAGCCAGCACATGCAGTAGCTGACAAATCGATAGTTGCACATAAGCAACTAGATATTCCTCAATTCCATGGTTACTGAGGCGGCGATCCAACCTCGTTGTAGTTACATCTAAATAAGTCATGTACAGGGCGTAGAGATTTTCTTGGTCGCGTTGGTTATAGAATAAACTCAGGGCATTTTCCCCAGACTCATCTTCATATAGGCGATATCACACAACAACCACTCCATAATAATTTGCAGTTGCTGAGGAGTCACATTTATGGAGCGTCCTTGTTGGTTGGTTATCAGCTTAGTGCAGTTCTCTAATTGCAGATTGATCATAGCTTCATCATCCCCCAGTTTGGTCACAGTAAATAATGTTGGTTTTTTGTTAGGTGCCTCCCATGCTTCTTCAGCATACTGCGCACGGAATCCAATCAAATTATGTTGAAACAAATGTGGGCTCATCATCATATCCTATTGTTAAAAACCTACAGTTGACCAGTGGCCCCCTGTAGTGAGCATCACTTTTGATTCTTGACGTATAGGCTTGATTCCGCCAAGTCGGTTTGCACAGGGTATTAGCCACTGAGCAACCAAATTGGATATATGAAGATTGCAACTCACTAATAAAACTCAATAAGCTATATATGGAGCTATCCCCACTTATTTCAACCTTTATTTAATATAAATCGCAGACTTATCTGCAATCACTTATTCATCTCAGAAAAAACCTCCTCTTCAATCCTCTGTGTGACTCTTTATATCTCAGTTCCCCAAGCTGGATGCATACTCGGCTTGTTATTCTTCTAGTCATCTTCCCTTTTCTAGATACTCTCATTCATATCAAATCTCAGCATAATACCCCTCGATTTGCCAAATGGTCATCATTTTGATCGATTATAATTCATATACCCTTTTCTGTAAATCTTGAGACTCATCTCAATTCCCCCTCTGATACGCCTTATGGGTAGCATATCATCCAGTCATATCAACTTCCTGACAGAGGTTTTGGCCAAGGATTTCTCCAGGGCTCATGGTCAACCAGTTTTCAAAGGAGAAGATAAATGCGGCCATTTGTGAGCCAGAAACCTGGACTCTCCTCATTTGCAAACATTGCAAGAAATGGGCAGATAAAAAAGGATTTTGAAGGTAGCATAAAACTGTACTAAGGCTAAAATGATGGCAGCTCAGGCTAAAGTCAGATGGGCTGAAGCTAGAATATGTCACCTTGAAAGTAATTTCTGACCGGTGCCTTCATCTCAATGGTTGGAGGCGTGGGAAGTGGACCAAGAGATGTATCAGCGGGAAGTTACTGAGCAAGAGGAATGTGCAGCAAACTTCACATCATCGTGTTACTACAACCAGTGGGAACGCCCCTCCCATTTCTTCTACCAGTAACAAAAAGCTTGCTCAAAGGATCATGAGATGGCAACCCTTAGGTGGGGATCACCATCACCACAAACAAGGTGGAAATTACCAATGAGATTATCATTACTATTCAAACCTCTATAAAACTCCCTGAGTGAACCCAGTGGAAGTTCATGAATTCATTAGAAGGGCTCCAGAGCCACTGTTATTTTCTCAGCAGATGCTGAACTTCTTGCACCAATCACGCAGCAAGAAGTAATGGACATTATACTCTGCTGCCCACGCATGAAGGCCCCGGAACCTGATGGTATCTCATTTGGAGTGTATCTAGTGGATCTGTTACAGTTACAAAGTTCCTCCAGCCCCTCATGTCGACCCTCTTGGAAGAAGGGGGAGTGCTTAATGACTCGAGAGGATCAATTATGACCCTTATCCATAAGAAAGAAAGCTGGAAGGACCTGGCAAACTAGTGAATAATATCACTATTGACCACAGACCACAAGCTATTTACTAAACTTCTAGCAAACCGCATAACTAAGTGCGCAGCACCACGCCTCAACACGGCTCAGCATGGTTTTATCCCAAGGAGATCGTTTTAGAACAATTACAATGATTTTCTGGCAACCCTGTCAGCTAACTCATCTCAAATGCATGGTTTTGTGGCGCTCTCTGGATATGGAAAAAGCATATGATCAGGTGAATTGGAAGTAGCTTGACGCCTCCCTAACCCGTCTACACATCCCACCACAAGTTATTACATGGCTATCAGCGCTTTACACCAAGCTTCTCACTAAGGTATTGTCCACAATGGGCTTTACAGCAGCAGTGATGGCTGAACAGGGTCTTTTTCAAGGGGATCCAATGAGCCCAATCTTGTACATAGCTTTGGATCCTCTTCTAGCCCTACTCCAGGAAAAAATGGTGGGTATATATGTTCCTGGGAAACCCCCCCTCCCGCTCCATAGCCTTTGTGTCACGGACCAGAAAACCCCAGTTCAGACCGCCAATGCATTTACATATTGCTTTGGTGCACTGACAAGCAACCAAAGCGGCCTAACCAATGTAAGAGAGGTTTGGGGCACTGACAGCGCCAAAAATTATTTATTGCTAGTTGGCTATGTAAATCCTCTGTGTGGTTGGTCCACCCAACCACGCTAAAGCTTCCTCAAAATGAAACACCCAATAAAGACCACAGGTATGTAAGGTATGCGAACCCAGAAACATCTTTTATCTTTATTCAGGAGCATAAAAACCAAAGGTGCCCGCCAACCAGAGCTCATCTGGGGAGCAACCGACAATGCTCCCTAGGAAAGGAATGCTAGGGTCCTCATAGAATTCTGAAGTGAACTTTGGAATGGGCTGGCACGCCTTATAAAGGCATACTTTAAGGACCTCACCCAAGTTATTGATTAAGCTCACACAAGCCTAATCTACAACCTGGTGAGGCACAACCCAGCGTCCAAAACAACCACACTAAAATGTTTTTAAAGCGATCTGACTCAGATTCAGAAATCTTGAATCTGAGTTGGAATGTAACAAATGAGACAAACTTGTCCATTACATCACCCCCGCTTAGAGGAAAACCCCTCCCCAAAGAGGAGCCCCACAGCTTAAGGCCTCCATGATGAGGGTTTCATGGGGCGAGTTACATTACGCCCTGGGAAGATTAGCCCAGATAAACTCTGGGCCACTCAAAGAAACACAAATGTTGAGAGCAAATCACCACTGGGCTTCCAGAATCAGCCCACTCAGCACAAGGATGCACACCCAGCACGTGGTTGTGTTGCGCCCCCTCCCAGGCTCCCATTAGTGATGGTCTCCCAATCTTGACCTGGAAGGTGCTTAAGACAAAGAAAACATAAGATAGGTACATGGTCCAGTGTGGCTGGACGTCTAACCCCTTTCTAGGCATACCATCCATGGGGTAAGGGAGCCCTACTGGGACAGGTCCCCTCGATGCCACCAAATCCCTGGTGAGTGGGAGGCCCCACCTTGAAATCAAACTGATAATAACTTCAGGTCCAGGGTTGTCCATCAGTCACCAGCTCCCACCAGTGCTGGTTCCTCAACAACCAGGACCAAGTGACCACTGAGGTCAGTCCAAACTGGGGATCAGCAGCATTCAGCGCACATAGACTTTGGAATAATGTCATGGACCGAAAAACCCTAGTTCTGACCATCAATACATTTACATATTGCTTTGGTGCACCGACAAGTAACCAAAGCGGCCTAACCAATGTAGGGAGAGGTTTGGGGCACTGACAGCGCCAAACATTCACCTACTGCTAGTTGGCTATGTAAGTCCTCTGTGTGGTTGGTCCAGCCCAACCATGAAAAAGCTTCCTCAAAATGAAAAACTCAATAAAGACCACAGGTATGCGAGGTATGAAAACCCTGAGACATCCTTTACTTTTATTCAGGAACTTAAAAGCCAAAGGTGCCCGCCAACCAGAGCTCGTCTGGGGAGCAACCAATAATGCTCCCCAGGAAGGGAATGCTAGGGTCCTCATAGAATTCCAAAGTGAACTTTTAGAATGGGCTGGCGAGCTAAAAAGGCAGCACTTTTAGGGGCCTCCCCAAGTTATTTATTAGGCTCACACAAGCCTAATCTACAACCCAGCGAGGCACAACCCAGCATCAGAAATGACCACACCAAAAATGTTTTTTAAAGCAATCTGATTCATATTCAGAAAGATCTGAATCTGAGTCATAATGTAACAAACAAGACAAACTCGTCCATTACACTTTGCTGATGACACAGAAGTGGCAGTTGGATGTAAAAGGACCTATACCTGGCCATGGAGGCCCTGGGTCGCTACTACAAGACGTCCAATGCAAAAGTTAACACTTCTAAAACCATTATAGTGCAAGTTGGTACCACATCATTTATCCGCCTTTTGGTCTGGAACCTACCTGGGGAACTTTTAGGCACCTAGGTGTCCTCAACACACCACAAGGGGTTGTTATCAAGGATAATGAGGATTAACTGCTGGATGTAATAAACTCGCATGTAGCCAACTGGAACTGCCATTGTATCACCCCCGGGGACGCGCCCTGATGGCGAATGTTTTCTGCTATCAAAGGTATGGTTCCTCGCTCATGTCTGCCCCTTTACGGAAAGTTTCTACTCAAGGTTGCATGTGATACTCCACTGCTGGATATGGGGATTCAACCCCCACCCACAGCTCTGACCACAATATCCCAGCCCTGAAGTGAAGGAGGCTTAGGTCTTTTGGATGCTAGGTCCCATGTCACTTCAATACTGATGGGGTTCCTTAAGCCCATCATTTGCTGGCATATGGCTCCAATGCCCCAGTGAGGTCCAGCCTTATGAAAGGATTTAGCGGCCTCACTAGGGCTCCCACGTGCCTCTCAACAGCTGTTGGGGAATGGATACCATAACACCCAGGCCACCGCCTCAAATCCCTATCAAGTTTTTACTGGAACCAGGCTCTCCTTGCACTTAAGAGGGTAGGGGTACAGGTGACAACGCCTTCCCTTATAAAAGGAGGGGCCCTGGGATCAGCCCCTGACATCACACCCTGGTCCACAATAGGAGAATTGTTATCTCCCGCCTCCACCCTTTTTACAGACCCCCAATGCAGCCTCGTCTCCTTGAACTTTTACCCCCCCCCCCGATGTGGAATGTGATCTCAGGACGCTCTGGAAGGAAGTTATCCATCCTGTTCTCTCAGCATAAATGTCAAATACGCTGTGCATGTTCTTTACTGCACATACAGAACAGGGGATCAAACTGGTCCCACCTTCCAGCACAAGAGTTGCCCACGATGTGCAGAGCTGACAAACACCCACCTCCACTGCTTCTTTACTTGCCCCCACATAGTCCCTTTCTGGAGCAAGGTCTGCGAGCTCCTGCGAACAGAGCCCTGGGTAGCGCACCCTGTTAAGAACTTCAAGTAAAAAGTATCAATCCCTAATTGCTCCCAATCATTGAGGGTCATGGCATTTGGCGTAGTGATATGGACTATTCATAATTCATATCTTTGCGCCGATTTTGCCTCCACTCTATGGATGCTGCCCCATGTGATCACCCACTTTTAGGTTCATTTGAAATGGCTCTGAGAGTATTTATCATGTTGCTATGGGCCAATTAGTCAGTTAAAGCAGACACCTGGCTTTGGCAAAGCTTTCCCCACTCTTTCTTGACACCCCCACTTACCCCTGCCTTCGCCTCAAGCTCTTAGGAGCTCAGGCATGATTAAATAAAGATTGGTGTATCCCACTGTAGGTTAGGACCACCTAGTGCTAAAAAAAATAAATTTTCTTCTTCATATAGAAATTCAATACAAATTACAGTATAATCAATTGAGAGTTATTGATTAGTATTATACCAGATAAGACATCCGCAACATCTTCCTAGTGCTTAAATGGGCTCATCAAAGTGACAAAAAATAATTCTGAGTTAGTATGCCTAATACTTTTTGCATAAAAGAATTTATAGAATGCAACCCAAAAAGGTATAAAGAATTCTAAGATGTTGTTCTCTTAAATCCAGGGGGATGCTTAAATACAATGTCAGGGAATTTAATTAGTGATAGGGCAATAATCCAGTAGGGCATCAAAATCTCATATTGATAATTAGATTGAAGCTATTCAGTATAATAAGCTCATTAATGTTTAACTATGAGGCTCATGTTGTATATCAAAGTGAATTTAACCAAGCCCCAAAAGGTAAGTGCTCTTTTGTTTCACATTAAATAATGAAAGTTCACATTTGACATTGGTTCAATTTATGACAAATTAATTATCCAAAGTTAGTCCTATAAACTTTATACTAATTTTTCTTGCTTTTAGTATTATCCATAAAATGCTGACAAAGCTTTATTTTCAAAGGATAATGAAAAAAGTCTATTCAAGTAATTTTTAATTACTAAATCTCAAAGTCTAACTTTATAGACTAAAAATACTCAAAGAATCTTTAATACTTAGTATAAAGCCTAAAAACTTTTCTTCAGCTCAAGGCACTTTTTAGAGAATGTTAAATTATAGTTAGTAAATTTTATTGATCCACCATTAACCGCCCTTCGCCCATGTCATTGATCCACCGTCCGCTGATCCAGTATGGGGCAGCGGTTCACCATTCTTTAGCATTTTTCACCCTATGGGAGTTTACATTATACTAATTCAACTAGCTAATAGAAATCTGACCGTTAAGTTTCTCCAAGGGACTTAGCACTCCACCTAGTTTGCGCCCACCTGATTTCCCCCCCATCTCTTCCTCCCCCAATTAACAATTTCTTTTTGCTCGGTTTCACTTATGGGAGATTTCTCCCATATGTCAATAAAGAAATAATCAATCTTGCCATTGTCATCTTTGTGCCGGCTGGATATATCAACTTCAGCCTTTTTCTGTGCTATTTTGACGTCAGTTTCCCCTCGAGGAGGATGCTGTTGATGCAGCAGAAAATTTACTTTTATATATAATGCTCCTATCCCCACCACTTGAACTTTGCTTCCCACTAATACCAAAATGGTAGTGAGCCTTTCCAACCTACCTTCTCACCTCCAATCTCAAATGTTGTATGAAGGGTTGATGTCAGGGCTTTCAGCCTACAGCTTTAACCCATCCTCCAAATTACTGTCCCCAGCGGTGCAGAGCGCCTCGCAGCTCCCCTTTCTATCACTATTATCATCCCCTACCACATAGATATATCTAAACAATTCTCCCACATCTTGCGTTGCATATGATCCTGACCATTTCTTCTGGGATCACTTTGATAATGGATGCCTAATTTGCCCACTACGTAGTATTCTTTAAATATTCTTAAAGGTCATGCCAGTATACCATCACACTAGCTTCAGATACTGACTCTGATGACAAAGCCACTATGGCGGTATCTACTTGAGGTAACTTAATGACATTCTCCCACAAGTTCATTCATTAAGCCAGCACTCTAAATTTAATATCATAAATACACCCAACAAGCCTCAGCCAATAGATAAACCTTTAGCCCATTAGGAAGAGTCTTAGATCACTGCTTACTTACAAGGACCTCAGACTTGCCCAATCAAACTCACCCTTTTTCCATTACTACAACCAATTTTCCTATAATCACTATGCCCTATTAATTTGAGGTAATTTAATCAGGTGAATCCAATAAAACAATATTTTTTACCATGAACGATTCATAAATATTGATTATGACGCCCACACCCTCACTTCTATGCCCCACAGATTAATGCTGCACCATTCTGTAGAGATTATTAGACCAATGTTGAATTGCTGCCTCTTCTGACTGTCATCCCCTTTGCAAAGCTTCAGCTAAGTCTGTTGGCATGCTTGCAAAGAGTCAAGCTCCTCCCATAATCCAAAATAGCCTCAACCATATAGGTGTGACATCTTTACCCGCCACCAAAAAGCCAACATATCCATCCAAAATGTTGGGGTGGTGGCACAATATTCAAGACCACCAAATCAATTTTGTCACCTTTATCAGATTTCCAAGATGCCACCTTCAAACAAAACACGACCTTGCATATTATCAAGGTCCTTATAAAAATGCACAAATTCTATAAAACCTCCCTTGGGTGACATTTAACCTATACAACTGATGACTAAGCTCCCTTGCTCTCCACCTTGGTCTACGCATTATTCTGGGATGATGAAGATGCAGCATAGAAAGCTCCTCTACATCCCACTCCCACTACAACATGGTGAATTAGAAGTTTTCTGCTTTCCATCTTATTGCCATTCATCTAAATTTTCAGTGCCATTTTGCTTGCTTGTATGTTTCAGTTACTTTTTTATTTTTATTTTTATTTTTATTTGAATTTTTGGTTCACAAACCTTATGTTATATCCAAACCCTTGGTCAGCTTACTTTAATAATATAGTATAAAAACATGGTTTATATTCTTCACGACATAAGCTGACTCATATAAACATACCATTCATAAGGGTATTTTCAGCTTGTTCTCATTTGGATTTTGACATAGATTTGTCCTTATCTAACCATAAGTATCTAATTTTCAAAAAATTAATTTCTTTGCAAATTCAGCAAAATGATCTATTTAATGTATATATTTTTATATAGAATTGTGTGAAGAGTATATTTCTGATTTATACATACAACCTTATTTCATATATCAAATATACTAAATTATCAAAATTTAACCGCTTTGTTGTCTAACAAGTATATTTATTAACATAAACTATAAAGGTTTTTATGACTTATCATATCTAGACTTTCAGTAGAATTAGGTTGCACTAGTATTTAACAAACACAACGTAACCTAATTACTAGTTCTTTTCTGATCATTAGAGCTTTAACCCAATTATCATGATTTCTATAACTTATCACCCTTTAAAGGCGTAAAGTTTCATTAATATTTTATGTTTAACATTATTTCTGATATAAATTATTATAATCGCTTATTTTAAATTAAATAAAAGATTAGTGATAGCTAACATGTGCTTACTAAATATTTATAAATATTTTTTATCTATATTATATTTTTGCTAGTAATAATGGTACCCAATCAAATAGGGTTTCATCAAAGCATACTATCTGAATTGTGCCAAACAAAGAGATTACTAGATTAAAACAAAAAACCTAACATGGTTTGTGATGTTGGTCCTAAGCATCCATATTAGAGTGGAAGGGGGCAGGGGGATCTTTCTGGCGCCAGTTTCTTCAGGTGGTGGGTAAAGGCAGACAAAAGGGGTTAAAGCACAGTGCATGGGGCAAAAGGAGAAAGAGGTTAGAATTCTCCTCATCAATGATGCCAGCGGTGTACATCACCTCAACGTACTAAGTAGGCTGTGTTCAACAAAGGTTATAAGTTCAGGCACATAATGAATGACTTGATATGTTGGTGAGTTTGAGGGTAGTTGAGGTCAAAAAGTGATGATCGCTACATCAACGCACTTACATCCTCTTGCAAATGAAAATTCCACAAAATTTTTTTTGCTTCATTGTGGAAAACTATGAAGAAATTAGGAATGGGAATACTCTCACAAAGTGGCTCAATTCGTGTATGAAGGGTTAGGAATATGAGAAAGTTGGTGGGTGCAGCGGCTACTTTGACAGCCTTTTGATTAATATTTTTATAAAGTGGATATCCATTCCAAGGATAGAAATGGTGGCAGGGAGTTAAATCGGGGGTTAGATGAAAAATATGTCCAGTCAAAGCAAGTATAATTACATAGGCCTGTTCTTTGTTGTTGATCCATTTGAGAGCCTCAAAAGGATAAAATATGAACAGCGCTGGACCAGAGACAGGAGTTAGTTGGGTGGCAAAAGTTGATTAGCTGCTCACAGTAGACCATGACAGGTTCACCAGCACATGAGCCACAATCTGCTCAGGATAGTTCTGGCGGATGAACCCCAATCTGGAAGCGCCATTGGAGCAGCGCCCTAAGTGGATGAGGACGGGGAGAATTAATCCCCATTTTAAAATTTATTTGAAACAGTGGTGGGGTTAGATCTAGAGGGAGGAGTGGTGAAGGCATTCTCAGCGAAAACTTCTGGGAACTTGCTCCTCAAATGGTCAAATATTAAACATGAGGGAAAGATGGTGCGGCCATTTTACTTTTGCTCAGAAAGGATAATCAGGGGCGGATTTGATCACAGCATGGGGGATCAAGAGGTGGGTTCTTGATAGAAGAGGTGGATCATTACAAAAATTAAAGGCCCTAAAGGAAATTGGTGCCATTGTAACATGAACTGCAACACAGTTTTGGGGCTGTAGTCAGCCAATCTCTCCACGTGTTTGTGGAAGGGGCGTTTGGGGGAGAGGTGGAAGGGCAAGCTGGCATATTGGATTATCAGTGTGGCATCATCCAGCAAATAATGTTGGATGGTCATGATGGGTGTATTTTTGTTAGAAAAGACAGCTGTGCTTCTGCCATGGCGTGTGCTTACAAGAGAAGCTGAGATCAAACTACCCCTTGAAGGAGCGGAAATCTATAAATTCAGCGGGATTATAAACCATCATGGCATCTTAATGATGGCCACACTTGCGAAATGGAAGAGGCTCCCATACTCAACCTGAAGGCTAAAACGCAGGTTGCCTTGATGAAGCACCTAGGGGCTTTTAAGCATCACCTGTGAGCATGTGAGGTGGTGAGCTAGGTCCCAAGGTGGGATGTAGCAACCCATGTTGTTTGTGGGGCTAGATGGCCCAGCCTAGGCGCGTTTTGGCGGCGGCTAATAAGCACCAGGAGGTGGCGCACCACCACCCTATGCAGGGCAGCAGTCGTTGGTTGCATCAACCTAGGCTTGGAGTGGTGCAGAAGAAAAAGCTGGTCAAGTGTGAAATATTTTTATTGAAATTTTGAAAAACCCCTATTATGTAATCAAAAGAGAAGATAGAATTTATCAAAATTATCAATGCATAAAATTTAAATACTTGAGCCTAGTGCCTCAGAGACATTCTCTTATATAGAAGCTTTAGCTACATTTAGTTTACTCGATTATTAACTTTTGTATAAGCTTTTCTTAAATGGGGTCAGACTTAAATATAAATTCCTTATAGAGAAATATTATATTTAAGATTCCTCAATTTATTCAAGGTACGCCAACCAGGGGATGGACAGTACTGATCACAACACTTAAAACAGCAAAACAAACTACTAACCAGGTGGGAAGCAGAAACTGCTTAACCCACCATGGCAGAGGGTGAGGAGGGGTCAGGGGTTGGTTTTTAGAAAGACCCACCTCGATCAAGGGGTGTTGGTTACAGTACCAGATCAGAGCAGAGAGCCAGGGCGTTGGGGCATCTGCATAGTGGGGGCTGAGGTCAGCGTAGTAGGAGTTTTCCACATCTGCATCAAGATAATGATGGGAAAGTGTTTCAACAAAAGCTGCGAGGAGAACTTCAGCTTCTTTGCGGGCTTCAGGAAGTTGGGTGAAAAGGGAGATACTGTGGCGGGTGATTTTGGCTGAGGGGTTGAATGAAGCAAGCGTTGCGACATTCATAACAGCGATTTCAGCATCATCAAATAGTTTTGAGATGTCACTTCAGGGAGATTCAGGGAAGTCGGGGGGAAGAAGATGGTGGGCAGGCCATGCTGGAGCTGAGCCACTGACTGGCCACCGCGGTGCGTAGTTTTGGGCAATGAGGAGAGGCCACCGCAGCTAAGGCGAGCTGGTGGTCACTTTGGAAGGGGGCTGTATTGGGTAGAGGAGCGAAATGGCGAGGGGTAGGGGTTTCATCAAAGTCAGGAAGGAAAAATTCTGCCTGACCATAATCGCCATGGCAGAGAGGTTGACCTGTATGCTTACTAATGAGGATATTACCTGATTCGTCAGTTTCAGCCAATAGATCCCATGGATTTTGGTTCACTGGAATAGTGGCATTTAAATTTGAGTGGGTAGGATTGGGTGAATGGGCAGCTGCTTGGGTGCGAATGTTGGTCCAAGCATTGCTCTGATTGGCTGGCGTAGATTTAGGTGGGAGAGTTAGGATGGAGGTTTTGGGTGGGGCTGATTTTCCATGTGGGCCCACTGAACGAGATTGGAGGGTGGGAGGGGGCAGCAAAGCGCCCCATACTGAACCTCCAGAGGGGGCTCAGAAGCTGCAGCAGCAGATTTGGCCTTAGGGCACACTCTTTTTGCATGGTCGAGGCCAAAGCAGAGGGAACAAATCTGCCTACCATTATTGACCTGAGCCCAAAAGAAATGATCAAGCGCTACAGCCACACTAGCGCGGGGTGGGATTTGTTGGGCTATGGTAGGGTGGTGTGGTATGATGGTGGCTGTTGCACGAGGAGCAGCAAGGCGTTCTGCACCAGATGGAATGGCAAAGATGAGGTTGGCCTGAGTGCCATAAGCCATGAGCCCCGCGACCAACTGGTCATACAAAACCTGGGGTGGAAGGTGGGATGAGAGATTTGCAAAGGATACACTAGCGTGGTGTCTGAAGGGATGCGAGTATGGGTTGTGGGAATGGGGTTTTTTCTTATAAATTAGAGGAGTTTGTGCTGCCGCTTCAGCATCCTCCTCAGATTGAAACCCAACGTCAAAGTAGCCCTTAAAAGGGCGGAAGTCTATAAAGCCAGCTGGCGCAAAGGCTGTAGTGGCTAGGTCAATAATTTCCTTATCGGCATATGGGAACAAATGCCCATAGTCCACTATGAGGCAATAGCAAATAGCAGAGCGAGGGAGGGCGATAGGATGGGGGTGAGAAGGGTGGACGCGCGCCAGGTGGAGCGCTAAGTCCCATGGGGGACAAAACGGTTGGAAGCAGTGGGCGGGCTGTTTGAGCCTGTCCAAACGCGCTTTCCTGCAGGGCAGAAAACGCTAGGTGGGGGTGCACTGCTGCCCCACACTGGGGTGGCAGGCGGCAGAGCCAAGGACATTAAAGAATAGGTTTGGGCAGATGGCTGTGGATAAATAAACTTAAATTTAAAATTGCTTAAAAGTGACTTTGAGAGGTTAAAGAGAGTTTGTATGAGAAATATTATAGTATTTAGGATAGAATTTATCATATTTTTTATAAATTCTTTAGTTTTCACTTCACGAAATATTACCACTTTTTTATAATCTTTGTTGTAACAGAAATTTTTAAATAATATAACCAAAGTAGGGATGCATCTAAATTCGAAGCTTTTACACTTAATAATCAAGTGATCCATTTCCTATGAATTTAATATCAAGAACTGAAATTCTAATGTTTAGTTCACACATTATATAGAATTTTGGGTGAAGATGGTAAATTCGAACATGATGTACATCTGGTTTATACTAATTGTATAATAATTAGTCTGTAACTTGTTTATAAATTGTTTATACCCCCCTACAATTTAAAAAACATTAGCAACGATTATGTATCATATTTGTGCATATTATATACTTAATAAACTATCTGCAATGCAAGCGGTTGTTTTTAGTATAATTGTGAACTTAAGTGTTTATACTTTTAAAAAAATTAACAGCAAATATTCTAGATTAAGAAATTCTAGGTGTTTTACTAGTAGCTTTGAATAAATTTCATGGGTGGAAGAGATCTATTTCATTCCAGTTTCTACAAGTTTGCAATACTTTGAAACTTTTCTAGAGATTTTGCTTCAGAGTATCTGAATTTTAAAATCTCAGTTACACTATTTTTCTTAATAAAAATTTATAGTATAATAGTTATTGTAAATGATTTACTAGTATTAGATAAAGTAATCATTGAGTAGGTTGAACATTTTAGAAATTTTTTGAGCAATCTTATGATGTATGCCATGATGCTGTATTGTTATTTAAATTATTTCAAATGAGCGTTTTAGTAGTGATATTTAGCTATTTAATGCTTTTGTAACATTATGTTGTCAATATATGTGAGACTTTGTTACCATAAAGTTCATTTAAAATTAGAATTTTCACACTTTTAGTGGATCTATGATGCTTAAACGAATTATAATATAGTGATCACTAGATATAAGGTACTTGTATACCATAATTTGTAGAATTGTATTGCTGACTTTTTAATTGAATTTATTAAGTCACATGAAACTATAATATAGAAGGTAAATATATAGTTAAGGCAAGATTAAAACTGTTCAAGCATACATGAGAGCCTGCTTTAGATACCACTAAGTCAGATTTGCACTAATAGTAAATGATTATGGTTTTTTATGAGCGCCTTTATAGTCTGTATGTTGCATAAGTTAAGATTACAGGGCTTTGATGCTGATCTATATCTACATTGGATTTCCTAAAAGGTTATTCAGATATATACACTTGCACTACTACTTGATTTTCACTTTGCTAGATATGTTATGTGTAGAAAGACCTGAGGACCTAAAGATTGTTAGATTTGATGATTACCAGCTGCAGGTTGCTTATATATTCAGATAAAGCTTGATACTTTGATTCAGAAAAAGGCTTAAATACCTGTTATCAGTTTATTTATTAAATATAATGGATAATTCCTATATGCATCTCTACCAGTTCAAAACATAACTAGTTTTGTCAAATAAAGTATATATAGGTTGTAGCAAAGTTAATCAACCACTTTAATGTATTAACGACAGTTAAGACCTTCTTTTATGTTTATTGCTATTAAAAACATCTAAGCTTTAGTTTCCAAATGATAGCCTATATGGGTCTAAAACTATGATTGTGATATAAAGTGGGAGCATAAGAGGTCCGTGTTATCAGTTCATTGGGGATAAAAAATCAAGCAGTTCAAATTGGAAGAACATTCATAAGGCAGCATCCCAGGTATTCTCTAATATATTCTTGAAAGAATTCTTGAAACAAACACAGAAAAAGCTAAACCAAAAGAGGAGAATAATAAAACCATGGGGTACCAAATTTTGTAGGAGGATTTTGCAAGAGCTCAAAAATTGATGAATACATCACATAGTTTATAATTTGATAAGGTACTTATATCAAGATTTACTAAATGATTAAGTCATAAAACTTATTCTTCAACTCATCTATCACAAAGAAAAGTCTTTAATAACTTCGATTTATTTGAGGTAGCCAACCAGGGGATGGACAGTACTGATCACAACACTCAAAACGGCAAAACAAACTACTAACCAGGTGGGAAGCAGAAACTGCTTAACCCACCATGGCAGAGGGTGAGGAGGGGTCAGGGGTTGGTTTTTAGAAAGACCCACCTCGATCAAGGGGTGTTGGTTACAGTACCAGATCAGAGCAGAGAGCCAGGGCGTTGGGGCATCTGCATAGTGGGGGCTGAGGTCAGCGTAGTAGGAGTTTTCCACATCTGCATCAAGATAATGATGGGAAAGTGTTTCAACAAAAGCTGCGAGGAGAACTTCAGCTTCTTTGTGGGCTTCAGGAAGTTGGGTGAAAAGGGAGATACTGTGGCGGGTGATTTTGGCTGAGGGGTTGAATGAAGCAAGCGTTGCGACATTCATAACAGCGATTTCAGCATCATCAAATAGTTTTGAGATGTCACTTCAGGGAGATTCAGGGAAGTCGGGGGAAGAAGATGGTGGGCAGGCCATGCTGGAGCTGAGCCACTGACTGGCCACCGCGGTGCGTAGTTTTGGGCAATGAGGAGAGGCCACCGCAGCTAAGGCGAGCTGGTGGTCACTTTGGAAGGGGGCTGTATTGGGTAGAGGAGCGAAATGGCGAGGGGTAGGGGTTTCATCAAAGTCAGGAAGGAAAAATTCTGCCTGACCATAATCGCCATGGCAGAGAGGTTGACCTGTATGCTTACTAATGAGGATATTACCTGATTCGTCAGTTTCAGCCAATAGATCCCATGGATTTTGGTTCACTGGAATAGTGGCATTTAAATTTGAGTGGGTAGGATTGGGTGAATGGGCAGCTGCTTGGGTGCGAATGTTGGTCCAAGCATTGCTCTGATTGGCTGGCGTAGATTTAGGTGGGAGAGTTAGGATGGAGGTTTTGGGTGGGGCTGATTTTCCATGTGGGCCCACTGAACGAGATTGAGGGTGGGAGGGGCAGCAAAGCGCCCCATACTGAACCTCCAGAGGGGGCTCAGAAGCTGCAGCAGCAGATTTGGCCTTAGGGCACACTCTTTTTGCATGGTCGAGGCCAAAGCAGAGGGAACAAATCTGCCTACCATTATTGACCTGAGCCCAAAAGAAATGATCAAGCGCTACAGCCACACTAGCGCGGGGTGGGATTTGTTGGGCTATGGTAGGGTGGTGTGGTATGATGGTGGCTGTTGCACGAGGAGCAGCAAGGCGTTCTGCACCAGATGGAATGGCAAAGATGAGGTTGGCCTGAGTGCCATAAGCCATGAGCCCCGCGACCAACTGGTCATACAAAACCTGGGGTGGAAGGTGGGATGGGAGATTTGCAAAGGATACCACTAGCGTGGTGTCTGAAGGGATGCGAGTATGGGTTGTGGGAATGGGGGTTTTTTTATAAATTAGAGGAGTTTGTGCTGCCGCTTCAGCATCCTCCTCAGATTGAAACCCAACGTCAAAGTAGCCCTTAAAAGGGCGGAAGTCTATAAAGCCAGCTGGCGCAAAGGCTGTAGTGGCTAGGTTAATAATTGCCTTATTGGCATATGGGAACAAATGCCATAGTCCACTCTGAGGCAATAGCGAATAGCAGAGCGAGTGAGGGCGAGAGGATGGGGGAGAGAAAGGTGGACGCGCTTCAGGTGGATCGCTAAGTCCCGTGGGGGGACAAAACGGTTGGAAGCAGTGGGCGGGATGTTTAAACCCGTCTGAACGCGCTTGCCTGCAGGGCGGAAAACGCTAAGTGGGGGTGCACTGCTGCCCCACACTGGGGTGGCAGGCGGCAAAGCCAAGGACATCAAAGAATAGGTTTGGGCAGATGGCTGTGGATAAATAAACTTAAATTCAAAATCGCTCAAAAGTGAATTTGAGCGGTTAAAGAGAGTTTTTTAGTCTTTAATAACTTGATATAGCTAACTCTGATCAAAGACAATAAATCTTGGAACATAAATTTTTTACTTTTGTCCTTAGGACGCTATCCTTAAAAAGTAAACAAGGGTTTAAAGATTTTAACAGTATATGTGGGTTAACTTGAAAGAGAAAGGTCGTATACATTAAAAACAAAGGTAAAAACACTTTGCTTTTAGATAAAAATCGCAATATTCCAGATTTATCATTTCTTATTAACTCACATTCAAAGTCTTGAGGATTTTTAGGGGATTTAGGGGAAGTTTTCATATTGTTAAGTTCCAAGGGTGTCTTGCTTGGCAAATAGGGCAACAAACCACTCCCTATTAATGGCTTTAGAGAGTGTATGCCCTGAGGAAAACCCCTGAACCTCAATTGGTAGATAAACCCATTTAGGACTAAGAAGGGGCCAAAGAGGGCGGCCTCCTCCTCAAAAACCATTGCAATTTTGCCCATATGGTTGATGAGTGGTGAATTACAGCTTACCCACTAAAGGTTTTCTATCACTCCCTCCCCTCACCACTCATGTGGTAAAAAGAAAATCCAGGAATTTTGCCAGGATGTGGCAGTGGCCAGAAGCTATCGCTTAAAGGGAGGTAGTAGCCCCTCACCTTGTTAGTAGGTATTATCCATTTTGAGTTTCAATACCACTAAATTAGTGTTTAACGTTATTGAGCCATTTGAATCAACTTAAGATTTAATTTCAGTTTTCTGGCCTATCCCTTGCCGCCAATGAAGGTGAGCCCACCCCCCACAAGTTCAGCTGTACCAAATCCATTTTTTGTTATGAAAATGTCCATACCTTCCCTAAATCTTGGTGCATATTGCCATCGATCAAACAAATTGTCAGTGCTCTGCTAGGCAGAATTGCACTTGAAAAATCTTGTAAAAGATTTGATACTAATCTAGCCAGCCAGGTCAGATGTGTAACGGATGGGGCTCCCAAAGCCCAGCCCGCCACCAGCTCTAAACCACCACCCCCATATGTGGCCATACCAACTCCAAATGGTCCTGTCCAAATGGATGGCCTTGCCAAGCATCCAGGCTGAGGTGTGGTGCACCAGCCTCTGTCTCCATGGGCCCCTGGGCTGAGGTGCATCCCTACAGCCTCTGTCGCCTTGGGCCACTCTGGCTCCTTCCCCTCTCACCAGGTCAAGGCCACTGTCAAGAGGATCCCAGCGCGTTCACCCCCTTTCCTCTCCTCCTCACTGCACTGCCATCTCCACCCCCAATTTTTTTAGATAAATAGAATTAAATAAAACAAATCCAGCAAATAGTGGCCTTTATTGGGAATGTACTTGAAGTCAGAATAGAATTCCAAAGTGAGGTCTGATGGGCTAACCTCACTTTGATATACTTTTCCTAAAAAGGCTAATTAAAATGTAGGTAATGAGGGGCGCACAAGCCTCCAGAATTGATGGCATCCAGGTAACTCGATGGAGAATTGGAGGGAACCTCAGCATGAACAACCAATCAAATAATTAATTTATTTAATCTTTATTCTGTTATTGACCCAAATAGGAAACTCCTACTCAGAATAATGGAATTGCAACTATTGATGCACACGAATCTCATAGTTCCCAACCTTATGAGATTCATATACGATTGTCAATCATTACAAGATGCTGCTCAATCTTTTAGTTGTGTTAGTTGTCAATCTGCTGAAGTCATGCAATGAGAAGTTCCTAGATATTTATGCAAGTCATGCTTAGTCTTCAATCCTATAGCTTTTAGATTTTAGACACCAACAGGTGCAGTTGTTGGTCAATTCCTTTTAATTTGTCTAATAAACAAAAACTTTTCATCATTTAAATTTTTCTAGATATTTTAATTGTAAGATACGGTGACACTTTAGGTGCTACGTTCCCTGATTTTTGTAATGACTAGGCAATAATGGCGATTTTGACCACACTGCTGCCCTACCATCTTGAGTGTGGGCACCAGTTTGAAGAACACTGGGGTATTTCCACTCTCTTAGATGTCTTATGGCATCACAATTTGACTATGATTTTTTAGGTTAATCCTACCAAATTTTTAAGTTAAAAAATAACCCTACAGGTTCCCTCTCCTTCCCAGGGGAAAAGTGCACCCAGTATGCAAAATGTTCATGAGACAACTGCCTCTTTTAAACATGTGTCAACAACTGCTTCTACTGCGTTGCTTCTGGTGGGCTTGTTCATAACATTTGTTGTGAATTGCCACCCTCCCCTTTTGCTTCTCACCAGTAAATACAAATCTCTATGGGCGGTTATACCACTAGCATTATAATTTGTGTTTTGGGTGTTTACTCACCCTGACTAGCAGTCCAGTCATATCTTTTAACTTGTGCCATGACATAATTGATTGACCTCTAGTCTCAGCCATCTCCACTCTTCTCCTAAAAGTGGGTGAAGTAGTGGTATCTTTATAAAAAAGAATCTCCAGTATGTGCTCATTCCATTATTCTTTAGCTGGTCAGTGTGTGGTTTTGTTAGTAGTTTTCGCAGGGTGCTAATGGTTTTCTTTCTGACTCAACACCTTTTTCCACATAATTTAACTTAAGATTTACCTTGTACAGGGGGGAAGTCTTACTTAACTTTCTGAGAGGTGGTGTACCAACTTTTTGATTCCTAAGCAAAGTTGAAGGTTCTTTTCTTAGCAGATACTGCAGATTTATCCTCTCTTATGGATGTCCAACGAAATGTAGCTCTCTTAGATGCAGTAGAAGGGTCCATCATTAGGTCCATTGGATTTTGCATTCAGCTAACCAAGCTGGAGTTTCCACCCCTTAAGTTACTTTGGTGCCAAGGTGGTTCAAGCCCTAGTTTCAAGATTGCCCACCTCTTACTTGTTTTCGTTTTAGGTGCAGAATTCTTGGACATCACCTCTTTCATTGAAGCGTTTCTGGTTCAGGTTCCTGGATTAGACTTACCTTTGAATGTACTGATTGCAGTAATTTTACTTTTTTATATCCTATATCTGCAAATCATCCCATTTGGAAATCTCAGTTGGATGAAGTGTATCAATTAGTTGAAGTGGCAACCTCCAATAGTGCCACACTTTGGAGCACATAAGTAGGTGGGGGAAGAGTACAAAGAGCTTTCCACTGAGGCCTTGTTGGGAGAAACCCATAATACCAATGTTTCTTGTTCATCCTTCTTCACCCAGAGTTAAACTACGCTCAGTTCAAGGTGTGAGTGTTCTTTCATTTCCAGATGTTTTCCTATCCTCTTCACCCTCAGTTTCTCACATTCAGATCCTAGAGGCATGTTGTCAAGCCTAGCCCTAAGAAGGAACAGGTACCCGTGAATCCTCTGGTGCCTATAATATCCTCCTTGCAGCAAGTGGAAATGAAGGAGGTCCTCTCTTCTGAGGAACACTTTCCCCCTTCATATTTTTGTTCTGTTATTGTCCCTATTATTACTTAATCTCATACAGTTCTGACCCAAGCTTTTTCAAACGAACAATATTGCTAATAAATTTTTTCCACTTGAAATTTATTGTGGCCCCAAAGAGATGTTAATTGACATTCGCTTAAATATTGGAGAGGCGGGTAACTTTATCAGTTAGAATTAGTTCAGAATACTAATTTGAACCTGAACATGGACTCAGCTCTGTTAGGTGCATCCTCTTCCCCAATGTGTTGATATGAAGTTTGAGAGTTGTACCCTTCTCAGTACACATGTTATTGGTTTTTGTGATCAGTTTGCTACAGTAACAGATTTGTGTCCTCAGTTATTCTGGGCTTGGGCTGGTGGCGGCAGTAACAGGTCAATACCAACTTGGACTCCAACTTCCTATCATTTTTTCCCATTTCTGGGAGAATTTTTCTTCATTAACACTTTAGCTCAGGAAAAGGTGGTTGGCTCCATCTCTTCCATATCCTCCTCAATGGAGTTTCCACCTGACTTTACTCTAAGTATTGGCATATAAAATAATCTTAGTATGAGGAAAGCTAATTGTCTCCTACCACATTCTGAGTATAACATAGCCTTTTTTGATGTTGGATCTTATATATAAATTGCACATTGTATCTTTGTACCAAATAGGAAGATAAGGCCTTGGAGGTGAGGCTAGATAACATGCTCCAGAAATGGTGGATATTTTGTAAATTCTTCCTTATCACTCCCACCAACACTCTTGCACAAAAGGATACTAGTACTTTTCACCCTTAGTGTGGACTATGGCCACTTGAATAATATCACAGTTCGTAATCCTTACCACCTCCCCCTTAAACAGACATTAGTCAAGAAATTGACAAATTATGGAAGTTTTTTAAAGCTTGACCTTGTAATGCTCTCATTTGAATTTATGGGTAACAGAGGTCCAGTAGTAGCTAACAGTTATTTGGATAAAAACTTCATCTTTTAGTACCATGTAATGCCTTTTGTTCTAAAGAACACGTCTGTCAAGTTCCAAAATATGATTGACGATGTTCTGGGTGATCTTTAATTAGCTTGTGCAGTGGCATACATTAACAACATTTTAGTTCATTCTCCTACTCTTGAGCAGCATGCTGTCAGTGAATAACCTTAGAAAAAATAGACCATGTTGCAGACTCAGGTTCTCAATGAGCCAAGACAGCACCTAGAATTCCAGGAGCACAAAAAAAATGACTCTGTTAATTAAGAATCTAGATGAAGGGTGAGTGAAATACACATTCAAAAACATACCTAAGGCCCCCGCAAACATGCTAAAAGTATTTGCGAGAGAAACTGCAGGTCTAGCTTGGGTAGCCTCAGGTGTAAAGGGGGCTGAGATGTCAACAACATCTCTGGTATTAGCGGTTGCTGCCTTTGGCAGTGTTAGCAGAGAGAGCAAAAAATTCAGGAAGTCGGTTAGTCTGCATGGCGTGAAAGGCTTGATAACCCCAATTGGCGGTTGCAGTCAGAGAATCAGACAAGGGTAGTGCTTGTTCTCATGAGGAAATCTGTAGGCCGCCAGGAGGGGAGGCCAATTTTGCAAAGCCCACTGTATTAGGTATTTTTGAAAAGTAAGGAAGGAGTAACATTTTAAATTTTAGTTGAGGATGATTTTCATATTTTAGATAAACTTTAAATTCAACCAGCACTGGCCACCATCTAGCAAACCCTTTTTGTATGTTTGGGGTGGTGAAATTATATCTTCCCCACCTGATTTAAGTTTAATTTCCTTCTGAAAAGGCTGTGATTTTTTTAACTCTAGCTCTTAAATTTAAAACTTAAAATTTATGAAGATTAGGTCTGAGCTACTTGGAATCTTAATTTTGAGTCAAACAGTCTAAAAAATTGGAGACAGGTTGCGATGGAAGCTCAACTTTTTGAAAAAAATGAGGTCAAGTCTAAAATTGAGCCAATTCACAAAAAAGTGAGGATTAGCACTGAGGATAGTCTTTGAGGTGGGCCCCAGGCTGCAACTAATCAATTTGATTAGTTGCAGCCTGGGGTTAATGGCAGTTTGGACAGATGAGGTCAGGAGTGGCTGTCAAGGCTAGTTACTTATCTTTTATTCATTTTGACAGCCAAACCCCTCTCAGGACCATTGTCAAGAAATTAACCAAGTGAATCCTCCTAATAGTATCAGAATTAGGGGCGTTGGTTATTTGGGCGTAATTGCCAGCTAATCGCCTAGTTCAATACTATTCAATGTTATAAATATTAATTTCAATTTAGGTTTGTCGTAATTTGCATTTGCCACCGATTGACCATTCAAAGGTCAACTGTGGGAAATTTTGGCAGAAATCTGATTAATCTGTTGCCGAGCATCCAAAAATGGTTCCACTGCTAATTTGGAGCACCAGCGACTCATTCTAAGGATGCTCAAATTTTAAATTATATTTAATAAATTATTATAGGATTGACCAGCAACTTGTGCTGAGGATTAGTTAAATTACTCTAATTTCAGTGAACAAGATGATCATATTAGGATGGAATTGTTACCAGGAATGACCAAAACTTATAGAAAGTGCCAGCTTTGATGGCCAAAGGGTTTAATATATGAAATTGCCTAGGGTATAAATAGTTATTCATTCCCTCCAAATATAGGTCTCTCTTTCGCCCACTTTCCTATTTATTTGAAGTAGCAAGGGCCACTAGGATGAATAGGGGTGGGACTGGTGATCCCTGATGTTGGCGTGAGTTGATGCGCATGGATTGGCTGGCGCTGCCAGCTCCAATACCAGCACTAAGGAGGAACATGTGGGAACCTGGCTAACCAGCCACCAATGAAGGCACTGCTGGCTGTCAACCCTGCATGGTGCAGCGCGGGAGTGCCTTGGCCGCCCAGGATGGGGGCAGGACTTACCAGGGCATGCCCAGATGGGTTGGCGAAGGGTTGTTTTGGTGGGGCAGCGTGGGAGCGCCTTGGCCGCCCAGAATGGGGAAGGCCTCGCCGGAAACACCACAGGCCCTGGGGCTAAGGTGAAGTCATTTGTCGGCTGTGTTGATGGGTTGGATGCAGACTCCAATGGGGTGGTACATCTATGAAGGTGAAATGGCAAAGGGTCCACCAGTCTTCATAAGGTTACCCTGGCACATTAGTGGAGCCCACGGTCAATAATCTGACAGTGGTGCTCACTACAGGGGTTCTGCTGGTTGGTTCTGGAGTAGCTGATGGGTTGGTGAGGAGGTGGCGGGGATGTTCCGCTGTGGTGAAGATTGCAGCAGTAGTTGGTGGCAGGGAGGGGCAAGCCCTGAGCACCCACCCCACACGCTGAGGCAGGATGTAGGAGGAATACTATCTGGTTAAGTGGGGGAAATGTCGAAATTTTAACCAGATGGAATCCTCCAAAGATTACTCATTATTTGGGATGAAATGGCAAATCCTGGTGGAATGGCACATCGACTAAATTTCATGGTGTTTGATATAATTGCTGGTTATTTGCTCCCCAATTTGGGCTTAGCAAAAAATATTATTCCACTGAGTTGGGAAGTTAGGTTCAAGTGGAGCCAATTTGTGGCCTCAATTTAGTATAAGGATCACCAGTGACTAATAGCTGCAGATGATCCAATTAGTGTCTGTTGGTGAATTCAGTATTTGACGCCAACTGCCATTTGTGGACCATTGTGGAATTTTTGGTGGAAAGCCAATGTATTCACTATTAATTGTCCATCTATGATTTCGCCGCTTGTACCAATAATCCAATGTCAGAGGATTTGATAATTATGAGTTTGAGGCAGCTAAGGTTGTTTCTGGCATCTCATATTTATTAATTTAACTATTGCCCGAATAAGGCGATCCCAATCCTCAACTAGTAGAGTCAAAACGCGCCATCGGTGAGATGCTGAGATTTCTGAGTCAGTCTGAGTGACCAAAGATGTTTTCAGCATATAATAATTAACTCAAAGGTCACATCCAAATTTGAGATTTATTTAAATTAGTCACTTATATGGCTCACTGGCAAATTAAGGCCAAGGATGAGCTGAAACTAATAATAGGTCATTGGGAAGGATGGGTTGAGAGGGTTGACACCAGGGAAGTGAATAAGCGCAGAGGAAGTCTGAGAAGTATGGTTGGCTGGAGGAACTAGTGGAAAGCTTTGGCAGCAGTGGGCGCAGTAGCACTTTGTAAATAGTATAAATACCTGGCGCTTCCTTCCCAATGAATATCTCCCTTTGCCCATTCTACCTTTTGATTTAAGTTTATATTTATTTTATTGGGTAGGGTTGGGCTATGGGATCCCCAGAATGGCGCGGATGAAACACCAAGGGTTCATCTGGCACTGCTGGCCCTGTGCCTAGGGAAAAACGGCAAGAGCCGACCAGTCTTCATACTGGTTGGCCTTCCAACTAGCAGAGCCCACAGTCAATTTTTAACAACCATTTTGGGGACGCATTGGACAAATGAGGTTAGAATTGGTGGCAGGTGACTCCTTGCTAGCGGCAACCTGGGACTGGGTGAGCATTGGGTTTGGTGGCCTGGGCCCAGCATCCCTGCTCCTGAAGTTGAAAAATCTCCTGACACAGGAGAGAAATCTTCTCAAGGTAATTCCAACTTGAGAAAAGGACTGTTGTGGGGCATAGCAACCTTTCCCCCTTTTCAGGGAGGATGCAGACCCAGCGTATATCTACAGTGTGAGTGAGATTTCCTTCAGAGTGGAGCAGGAGGGCTTGAGGTTTCAGTCCTCTTTTTTTGAAAAGGGAAAACTTCATGATCCAGCTTTAGGGGCACCGCCTTGATACATACACATGCAAATGACCTGAAGGCAGTTTTGTATGCGTTACAGAAAGCTGATCTTTATGTTAAGCCTTCCAAGTGCGATTTTTTCAAAAAAGAAGTCACCTTATCAGTAGTCTAGTATTGAAGGATAAGTACCCTATTCCCCTATCAAGATTTAGCCAATTCTTTCGTGGCCCACTCCTACCACACAGAAGCAGTTGTGGTGTTTCCTGGGTACCATAATTCTCTTGAAGAACTTTTCCCCTGCGCTCTCACGGTTGATATCACTGCTTTATCCTCTGAAAAGGAAGAATGCTCTCTTTAAAATGGACGGAAGAATGGCAGTGCGAATTTAAGGCCATCAACGAAGTGTTTATAATGTGACCTTTTCTCAAGCATGCTAATCCATTCAGAACTTTTAATTGGTTTGTGATGCCTCTTCAGCTGCAGTGGGGGATTTTCTGCTTCAAGCTATGATGGAGTCGAGCATCAAGTCATCTATTTCTTGCATAAGTCCTCTACCTTAGAGCAACCCTGGGCCATATTAACAATGAGCTTGCTGCTGTGTCTTAGACACTCACCCACTGGCTGTATCTTCTCCAAGTGAGCGCGGCATTTATTGGTTGTTAGGGTGGACCACCTGGCCCTTATTTATTTGCGGAAGCCTAAGAAAATGGCACATCATCAGGCCCAGATGTACCACGACCTGTGTAGCTTCACATAAATACAAGTTTTTCAAGGGCTTCCTGAAGGTCCTTGTCACAACTCTGCTAGTTGCGCTCACAGGTAATTAAGCTGAGGAGCACAACATAGTGGCTGATTGCAGGAGGCTATAGTCAGTCAAGATGACAGGGGCTTCAATAGACGCTGAGATGGATGAGACTTTGTTCATTATATAAAGTATAACTAAACAATAAATAGATCTTATAATATATTCTGCTGAAAATGTGCTTTATTTAAAAGAAAGACAGTACTATATATATTACTGTTGAAATTATAAGGGGAATCATGATTCATTGGAAATGGCAAAGAGTGATTCATCAGTCATTCTTTTTCCCACATGACCTGCCCTTCATCGCGTCCCACCTGGAAGGTCAGCTGAGCTTCTTAATCCCCTGGTGATAGTTTCCTAGCGTAGGTTAAATTAGTAATTTAATTAGGAGTTCTTCAAATAGTCCACGTCTAGAAGTCTAACTTGCTAGCTTTCTAGACTGAACAGCCAATGGAGAGATGGGAGCTTTTGGCCACAGGTGATGGAGTAGTGTGAATGTGGGCCTAGTATTAGTGAATTATTCGCAAATAATACTAAAATGATTATTATCTGAATTCAGAGTATAAAAAACTCCTAACTCAAAACCTAAATTGTTAATGTAAGCTCAAACCTTAATTTGGGATTCATGGGACCATTGAGTATTTTGAAGGTCGAGTCCTGCACAACAGCATATCTTGAACTTCTCCCCAGGACAAGGCTTACACCTTGCATAGGGAGAATCACAAGAGAGCCCCCCTCAAGCCTTATTAAAGAGGATGAAGTCTTTGTTCCAGAAAATTGATATATTTAATCATTAAGCTATTCATAATATACTCTTGTTGAAATTTGGCTGATTAATATTATCAAGCTCCTTTGACTGATGCATTTCATCTCGAGTCTCAAAAATGTTCATTAAAAAATAGTCAGTCCAAGATAGAGCCAGTTCAGTTTAAGTCAAAAGGCCACGCTGAGTCTTCATTTTTGAGGAAAGCCAGGGCCATGTGATCTCCGTCAGATGAGTATAACAGTAGGTTCAACAAATGTAATTTAGTGGCATTGCAGCAGGAAACAGGGGCTTCATCTGGAGTTTCATATTGATGGTAAGGATAAGCAGGTGCTTTGGGTTAACTTGACAAGGTAGTATGGAGTTGTGAGAGTAGATTATTGAAGTGGCTGAGTCAGGATAGCACAATTTACACTTGGAAGCCATCCAGGATTGGACAACAACTGCACGCTTGAGCCGCATGTAGTTGATGAGATGTACAGGCATCAGGTACAAGATGGTCACAATTTGCACCTGAGGATAAATAAATTGTATTACATCAGTTGGCCATCAGTTCTACCAGAAAACAGGCGATAAAACATGATGTGGTAGTGCAGCGTTGGGTGGATTAAGCCAAACCCAGTACGTCATTAAGGTTTATCATTGTTAGCAGGCCTTTGCATTGATCGTGATTTTAAACTGACACAGGGATCAGGAGAATATGGTGATGGCGTCATTGTTAACCTTAGAATGATTTGCAAGGTATTTAAGTCCAAGTCCATAGTTTGGTAGGTCTCAGTGATTTTCTCTCCAACTCTGACTATAAAAACTAACTCAACAGCCTTAAAACTGGAGGCTGTGGTGGTGGCATTGTACGAGGCATAAGATTGATAGTTGGATTCAATGGAGTACTCAAGTTTAGGAGCGTTTGGAATCTCGCACATATAATGTTTTAATGGCATCAAGAAGGTAAATCTTGCCCTCAGGAATGGCAGCTAGGTCAGCAAGGGTGTCACGGGCAACCTTGGAATGATTCACGGGGTGTTTCAAGCCTGGGGTTATAAAATCTATATTGACCTCCAGCAGATCATTAATGACATCTCTTTATGTTTTTCTTCTTTTTGACTAACTTGCAGTTGCACCATGAGAGCTCCTTTTTTGTTTTGGTGTGGGCCCTCTTGGTATCCTTGAAAAGCTCAACAAGGTGCGTTTTAACAGATTTCTGAAGGGCAGCAATAGCAGAGCCTTAGAAACGGAGATCAGTTTCATGATCTTGAGCAATATCTTGATGGCCAACAAGTCTAGATCTTAAATTATTATGCTTCTTGACACTGCTGACAGAAGGCGCACTCTTTTGTGAATCCTTGGTGGAAACTTGCTTAAAGGGCGCCTGGCCACAGTGGCTTTGCATGCCTGGCTGGTTGGGATGTTGGGTTTTGGAAACCTCAAAGTAAGTATCCTCTTCAAAATTAATTAATTCGTCAGCCTTAGAGTTCAGGCTACTCAAGTTAATTTTGAACACAGGTTTGTTGATACTGGCATCGTTATGGTTTTAGTTGGCTTGATTAAATTCAAAGAAGGCCCTAATTTTTCAGGACTGGCGCTATCCCAGGCTGAGAGCAGACCTAGGTAAGCTCAACAATTTCTTTTATCAATAACAGGCCCAACTTTTGGAGGAGAGCTATCAGAATCGCTGGGCAACAGACTCACCAGCAATGGGTCATCAAGCTTGTTGCTGTTTGAGCCCAGGTAAGTTTCAAGTGGTTTGTCTAGTGCTTTTTTCTCAAGGTGCTAGAGTTATTCAGAGATTCCCCTGGGGCTCTTAAGGCTTAATTCCAGCATCAAGTTCAAAAACTA
Source organism: Massospora cicadina (assembly GCA_022478985.1). Classification (NCBI taxonomy): domain Eukaryota; kingdom Fungi; phylum Entomophthoromycota; class Entomophthoromycetes; order Entomophthorales; family Entomophthoraceae; genus Massospora; species Massospora cicadina. The sequence continues at coordinate 69,795 of JAKSZP010013337.1, read as the reverse complement.
GCTCACAATTTTTTCCAAATTAATTAGGTCAATAGCTTTGGATATATTTGGAGCATCTATGTGATTATCAGGGCTTGTTGCCATTGTCAAGGTTGGAAATTTAGCTCTTGGCTTTTCCCCAATTGATCAGTTTGATCATATTGTCGATTCTCATTGGCCAAGTTTGAATTTCCGTTCAAAACTTTCTGTCTAAAATAGGCAATGAGCTTCGTTTCCACTTTCTGCCAAAAACAGTAGAGGTGGAAACGGCATTGAAAGGTAGATTTCGTTTTTACTGACCAAATAAAATTAGTGATAGTAATAAATTTATTAATTTTTTAGAATTCAAACTATCAGATTGGTTTGATATTTTTTACTGGAAAATGAGTTTTAGCTTAGCTAATTTCTTTTTGGTTTTGTTCAAAGCTAAAGGAAGCTTTAACAAAGCTTTTTCATCACTGTAGACAGGTTTTAGCATCCGATAGTCATTCCACTCAGTGATATCTTGAAGATTTTTTCCTAGTATTCCACTTTTTTAGCACTAGTAGTTCTAACCCAAAAGGGGAGCCGCCACGCATTTTTATTTACAAATGAGCAAATAAAGGGATTATGAAAAAATCACAATATAGCCCCTAAGTTATCAGCCTAAGAAGCCATATCATATTATGAGGAAGTTTTGGGAAACTTTTGTCCAGCACCGCTTAAGCTGGTGGACCATGGCGGACAACATAGGGGTTGGGGCATCAGCAACATGTGGCATAAGGAAGTATAATTGTGGGTTTTCTTCATTAATGAGGCCGTTGGTGTCCATCTCCTCAATGTATTGAGAAATTTGATGCTCAGCATAAGTGATAAGAGAAGGCACACATTTGAAAGACTTAATGCGCTGGCAGGTTTGGGGATAATCGGGGTTGAAAAGAGAGGTTTTTGCTGCATCAATGCAGGCATGGCTCACTCCAAAAGCGAGCTCCTCAATTTCATACTTCGCATCCTCATCAAAATCATGAGGGAAATTTGGGATGGAAATACCCTCAACAAGGGGCTCCATTGCCCCATGAAGATGTTAGTGGATGAGGGTGCTGGCGAGAGCAGTTGCTGCTTCTACTGCAAAGTTTATTAATATTTTTATATGCAGGGAACCATTTTTGGAGCAAAAATGGCAGGGATGTGAATTGGGAGGATTTACAAAAAGTTCCTCCACGGCAAAATTGGGCTTAAAATTGTAAGGGTGATCCATATCATCAATCCATTTGAGCTCTTCAAATGGATTTAAATCAGCTAATGCCATACCGGCCACTGGAGTCAGTGTAGTGGCAGATCCTGATTGGCTGCGAACAGTTGATCATAGCAGCTCAGCCAAAAGTGTCTCAGCCATCAGCTCAGGATTCCGTATTCTGACAAATGTTTAAAAAAAATTAAATTTTGTTTGGCTGCTGCTTTGAAAGCAGCGCCAGAATTAGCTGAGGTAAAGGGCGGGAGGATCACGCCCCACTAAAAAAATTGAGCAAGGCAGCAGCCAGCCCAATGCCAGAAGGAGGGGTGATGGAAGTGGTGGAGGTGGAAGCCATGGGGCACTTGTGCTTTATATGATCCAACAAAAAGCACAAGGGGCATATGGCGTGGCCATTTTTAACAAGCGCCCAAAAAGGGTGATCAGGTGTTGATTTGATCACCATTTGGGGGAATATTAAGGTGGAATTCGCGATGGAAAGGGAAGATTGTCACAAAAGTGCAAGGTACTGCCAAACGACCCACCCCATTGGAGTCACAAACTGCAAGATGGGGTCTGAGCCTTAAATGGCCAAACCCTCCGTCAGTTCATGGCAAAGGCGTTTGGGGGAGAGAAATGATGGCAACCCAGCAATCTGGACCACCAAAGTGGCCTCATTCAGGAGCCATGTGCAAACAGTGGGAATTGGTATGTTTATCATAAATAATTGGCAGCTTAGATGCTGCTGCCACATTGTCCTTAGATCAAAATATGGGATCATAATAGCCCTTAAAAGGGCGAAAGTCAATATATCCTTCAGGTCTGAAAACTGCCATGGCCATCTTGATGATGGCCACGCTTGAGTATGGGAAAAGATTCCCATAGTTGACCCAGAAGCTGAAATGCAGGTTGCACTAGGGGAGCAAAGGGCTCTGGAGCACCGCGTGCAAGCTTGCGAGATGGTGGGCTAAGTCCTGAGGTGGGACATAACGCCCTGTGGCATTGGGAGGGCTAGCAGAGCCAGCCCAGACATGTTTGGTGGTGGCTGAAGGACGCCAGAAGGCGGCGCACCACCACCCCAAGATGGGGAAGCAGGTGTTGATGGCATTGACATTCTGTTTTCAATTTCTTGATTTGAGTGGCTCATTTTTGTATTTTTTATAAAACTTAATTTAACTTCAATTTAGTCAATTGAAGCAAAAGAAAGGTCTCTCTCCTAGCATCGCACATCTTCTTAAAATGTAATGCTTTATTCTCCATATAAAATATCGCCTTCATCAATCTTTTTACTTTATGATGTTGGCATTTTTGGTTTTCTTTCTCATAACAATCACTTTAGTTACTACAATTTGATTTTAACAGCAAATTTGGATAATAACACACAGGAAAGATGGGCGACTTTAATAACAAAAATAATACAACATGGGCGAGCATCGCGGCAAACGGTGCAACTAAGGGCAAGAAACGCCCTGGAGGGGGACAGGAACCCAATCTGCAAAGAAATCGCAAAATCAGACACCATCTGGGTTTATGGTATTTATTGTAAAGCACGCGCAATACATGTACATTCAATTCAACCAACCTTTGTCAAAGAAGGAACACAAGATCAGACTCTTCCTTGGGGATGAGTCACCAACCCTGTGGGAGAAAACATGTGAGGCACAGCCCTCACTTTTCCCTCACGCGGTGTACATAGCCACCAACAACATGGGCCATAGCTGGATCGATATTGGTTTCAAAACAGCTGATGAAGCCAATGCCGCAGCAAAAATCTGCTTGGAAATTGCCCTCCCTGAGGGCAAAAAAATCGTGCGCACCATGTGCACCAGATGGAACAAAGCGAAAACTTTGTTCATCTCCTTTGACTCGCTCCCCACCAACCTTCCTCGTAAGGTAATTGAGGAGGAGCTCCGCAAAGGTCTTGTGGCCTATGGAGAAATCCAACAACTCAAATTACAGCGATTTTGCTTGATGCCTGACCTGTGCATGGGCAAAGCTATTGCTGTAATCAACCCCTTCCCAGAAGTGGAAGAGGATTTATCCAGAATTCCCCACGCAGCAGAATTTCACTTCGCAGATGGGGGCCAGTCAGCTGCATTCTGAGTTACACCGGAACGCGCACCACCCATTTGCAACCACTGTGGCTCACTGGGCCACAGGGAACATGCATGCCCTGTAAAAGAGGGCTTAATGGAAAATGATTTTTGTGAAGAAGCTATGGACGAAGATAATGAAAACTTCGCCAAAGTGACTGATGGCCACCACCCATTCCGCTGGGGTGAAGATGGACTATACTCCATCGTGGACCCAGTTACAAGTAAACAGTGTAAAGAAGCACAAAAAGCCCGCAAGAGAGCAGCGGCTGAAGTGGCGGCACACGCGGAATCTGCCATTAACCACGGACAAATTCAGGATGATATTTCAGATTTTTACCGAACCAACCAATCAGAACAATATGCCCAGGTTGAAAATTTTCACAGTAACCAGACTGAGCCACAAAGCGTCATCAGTCATGCACATACTGAGGAACAATGCAACCGCAATTTGGGTGAAAATGCGGTGCACAATGCAACAAAATTGAACCTCAAAAATATAAAAACCAATCAACAACCCGCATCAAATCAACATGAGACCTGTGCAGGAAAAGTTGACGCAAATGCAAATAAAAGCAATTCCCTTGAATCATTGGGTCAGATCAAGTGAACCAACAATGGAAGTGAAAGAGTTGGAGTACAGATGCGGAGAATGGCCAGAATGAGCCGCGGTGGGATAGGACCAGAGGGTCCTCCCAACCGCTCCTGAGGCGCCACGGGCACCTCAGTTTCAATAGGGACATTAGCCATCGCGGGAGCCAGGGCTCATATGTCCCAAGCCAAAAAGCTGGCATTCCTGCGAAAACCTCTTGTAGACATCTTGGCCATCCAAGAAACCCACTGCCTACAAGGGGAAGAAGAATCCTGGTCAACCAGGGTCGCACCATCACAATCAGTATGGATGTCTCACTGTGGGGTGATAGTCCAAAACAACAATAAAATTTAAAATTGCAAATTTATCATCACACTTGCACGGTTGAGTCCTGGTAGCAACAATCACATGCCAAGATGAAATAATTTTGTTAGCATGTATCTATGCACCATGCACTGCAACTGAGAGAAAAAAAATTTTTGAAAAAATTTCTACCCTCACCCTCCCACCAGATATCATCATGTTAGGCTATTTCAACTGCTGGGATAACCCCAATAAAGATTGATGGCCTAATCCCAGGGGATAACCACCTGGACACATTAAATATCGCACAATGAAGGCATCTCTTGGCTTACAGGATGCTCTTCCTCCCAATTCACCAATCCTTCCACATATGACAAGACCCAACATACGTGAGGGACTGCTCATATCAATGAGTCATATTGACCACATCCTCATCTCACAATCCCACCACTCAAGAATCTCCAAATTTACAACAAAAAAGATCAATTTTTCTGATCGCCGATTAGTTACAGTACAGTTAGCACCAACTCAATCCCACACACAAGTGTCGCCTTGGAGAAAGCTTCACCCAGAAAATATAAGATTGCCTGAGATATCTGACTGTGTTGAAAACAATGCTACAAACCCAGAATTCACAGCCCATTCACTTCAGATCCCATTGGAACATGGGAAAATTTCAAAAAAGATTTATTTAACAAAACCTGACATATTGCATCACGCAAGTACACCGCGGACACAGCCACAATCAAGTGTACCTTGGCAGAACTAGACCACCTGGAAATAAATACTCCGACATCTAGCTATAGCCCTAATTGGGGACGCAAATGGGCAGAAATTTCAGCCCGACTTAACAATCTCATCTTTGAACACCAACACAGAATCAAAGTATTGAACAAAGGTAAGTTCATAAAGGAAGGCGAAACCTGTTTGACATACTTTTTCTGCCAATTCCACTCCCGCGGAAACCAGCCCACATGCACACAGGTCCACAAGACCAACGGCACCGTGGCAACTGATTTTGAGGAGGTCAAGGTGGAAGTACACCGCTATTACACCAAATTATATCGCGATATGCCAACAGATCCACAAAAAATTAAAGAATTTATTCAAACTGCCAGGATACAAAGTACACCACCAAATTACAATATACTATCCCTCATCACACAAGAGGAGTTTTGGAAACAATTCGCGGTTCACCACGTAGGAAATGACCAGGGCCTGATGGGATACCCTATGAATTTTACAAAAAATATTTTCAACAAATCGCCCCCCTCCTATTGGCATCAATGAACCAGAGTTTGTTGGAAACACGCCTATTACCAGGAGGCCATGAATCCTACGTTATAACCTTGTATAAAAAGGGTGACAAGTTGGACCTGGCCAACTTGCGCCCAATTGCACTCTTCAACACTGACACAAAAATTCTAACAAAAATTCTAGCAGCTAGATTAGGCGCAATTGTATCTGACGCCCTATCACCCAACCAGTTTGGGTTTATACCAGGGCGTTCAATCTGGAACAACATACACCCTGTTGCAAACATTTGCCAATCCAAAGCAACTGGTGCCCTGGTCTTCTTGGATCAGGAAAAGGCATATGACCGTGTTAGCTGGCCATACCTAAAAGAATGTCTACATGCCTTCAAACTCCCACCAAGATTCATAAAATGGGCGATGCTCCTAACAGAATCTGCAACCATGGCTATATGCGGCCCTGGATTCCTAACAAACAAGATTAAACCACACAGTGGGCTCAAACAAGGGGATCCCCAAAGCCCACTGCTATACAATTTCAGCTTTGACCCACTCCTCCGGGTAACTGACTCACGTCTCATGGGGATAACCGCACAAGGACAACCAAGAGTCAAGATACTGGCCTTTGCAGATGACTGCGTAGCAGGTATAGCAAACAATGAAGATGCCCAACAGCTGGAACACACTCTAGAGGAATACTCCAAGGTGAGCAATGCATCGCTCAACAAAAGGAAGACAGAAATCATCCTCTTAGGCAAATACACAAACAATTGGGCCACAGCATCAGAACCTCACACCAACACACGAAGAAAAAACCCAATTATTTTTCCCTTTGCAACACCTCCCACCACCACACCTGTCCGACACCTTGGAATCTGGCTAGAATCTGGGGGATATGCTAATGAGACAATGGAAAGTAACCTGTTACAACGGGTATCCAAACGCGTCGCCTCTTTCAAGGGAAGAACCCCAGGACTAACAGGACGAGTTACAGTTGCTAACTCGCTCATCCTCCCAATATTGTGGTACCAGGCCCATGCGATAGCCTTCTCACCTACCTTTATAACCTCAATTCGCGCGCTTATCCAGGGCTGGCTGTGGCCTGGCTCTCACCCTCCTATACGGATGGAAACACTATTTGGCCCACGCTCAAGCGGAGGCATGGGACTAATAGATTTTGAGAGCCATGCCAATCACATCCTAGGTACCTGGATAAAAAAAAACCCTTGCTCCAGACCTCCCGCAACAACATTGGTCCAGAGCAGCAAGGATTAACTTTGCAAAGGCGCTCAAATTAACTAACCCACATAGTCCACCCAGACTACTTTCATACCTTGCCAAGCACCCTACTGCAACGGGTCTGCATGGAACCTCCCCTCATTTCAAACATATCCTCCAAACTATCCATCGTATGGGATGGACCATAGAGAACATGGGTATTATACAGGGAAGGGGACGACCCAACCCCCAATTCAAATTTAGAAACCCAGAAATCCACCCCCAGAGGGATATGCTCGCAACAACCTCAAGCATAGCTAGGATAGAATACCTAGATATGCTGGACATTCCCTATGATTTAACCACACAGAAAGCAATGTGGAAAATGACACACCACCCACTCCTACAACCAAGGATAAGAGCAAACGCCTGGCGCTGTTTGAGAAGGACCTATAGGACGGAAAACCACTCCAACTCCCTCCACAAAACATGTGCAATATGTGGAGGGAGGGATCCCTACATCACCGCCTAGAAACATTCCCCCCAGCCAAAGCTATATAGCAGGAAGTCGCACGCCTGCTCAAGATTCAAAACGAACAGGAATTCTCAATATCAAGGAGTATCTTCGCGCTCCAGATCGAGTCACCAATCCTATCTACCCTCCGCTCCCTAATAATACCCATTGCAATGTGGACAATACACACAATTGCATTAGATGCGTTCAAGGGCACGGTCCCAACCATTCATGGGGTTAATAACAGATTCCATGTCCACTTACTGGAGCACTTCCAAGCCTGGCTCTATGGATATATGAGACCAAGGCAAAAAGCGCTCATAGAATCATGGTTCCCACTCTGGTTCCTCCACACAGACCCTTTCCTTCACACCTGCTCCATAGCAGGGGAAACCCCCTCGGAGTAGTGCACCAACCCCCATACCTGGCAGTCCCGCTGGCAACAGGGGTAACTTGATTACCCTGGGGTGCCCAAATTTATATTTGTTAGTTATTCTCTTAGTTTCACATATATTTGGTAATATCTGTCCCCTGGTCAGCTTACCTCAGTTAAATAAAATTAATAAACCTTAATTTTACCAAATCTTTTGAACATTTGTAAGTTTCAACTAGTATGGTGATCCCCAATGAACCCCAACTAATGGAGGGTTAAATTCATTTTATCAGTAATGGTAATAGCTTTCACATTGATTTTCTCAGCTATTGACTCTCTTAGTGTGGAAACCCTTAGGATTTGTACCCTAATGTCAGACATTTGCCCTCTCAGCTGCAGAGGAAGAGTGTTTTTGGTCAAAATCAGCCAAAATGAGGAAATGTTGGCCATTTATGAGTTTTTAATGACCCAAATTGCGATTTTAATAATAATGAATCCAAAAATATCAAGGATATCGGCCAAAAGACCCTGGCTGACTCTCAGTAGAACCCCTTTTGGGGCAACACCAGTTCAAAACCTGTATGGGCACTAACTGCAAAATCAAACAATCAGATTTTGCCGACCATTTTGATGGACTTTGGGGCCACTAGTGGAAGGTGCTCCCTCAAATATCACCAAGTCCTTCACACCAACTATGCGGGGGCCACCCCTTTTATAGGCGTGGCTGCAGGTCCCCTGAGGTGAGAAAAGATTTTCAAACGGTGATTGGTTGCGGTATATCAAAACCTTGCTGCATGGGTATATTCTGCCCCAAAACCCCAATTCCCGTTGTACTAAAATCAACTAACTTTCCCAACAAGCTGATAGGATTGACACCCATATTGCCTAAATTGTAAATCACTGAAGCTATTCCAAATCTATCCCCAAATCCCCCCAACCTTTGCTAATAATATAAATACTAGTCATCAGAAATCAGAAAAGGGATCGCTTTTTATTTTGACCCCCACACTTCTATTGAAAAATTATATAAAACCAATTTTTAGCTAATTATATTTTATTTTATTAATACCTTTGTGGGATCCAGCAGCATAGCACCAAGAGAGCATAACAGAGCTGGATTCCTACAATCATTAAGGAAACCAGGGCCACACACAGCCATTGTGGCAGATTTCATGAGCAACATCACACAATTAATGAATTGGTGGGGGAGGTGGAAGTTTTGGAGGCAGGCTTTGAGGTAATCCCAATTGACTCTATCATATGCTTTCTGTTCGTCTAAGAACACAACAGCCCCAATAGCCATGGATTGTAAGACGTTGGCTGTGGTGTTTTTTTTTTGTCCCATATTGGCCACTTGGGGATGAAACTGAATTGTTCAAGAAAATTACATCAGAGGTAACTCTCCTTGGCGGGTGGCCATAATATTAGTAAGTAACTTAATATCTGTATTAGTGAGTGATATGGGGCGCCAGTTTGCCAAGTTCAGCTTATCCCCTTCCTTATACAGCGTTATTGTGTATGACTCCTGGAACCTAGGAAGGAGGCGCGTTTCTAAAAGATACTTGTTCATTGAGGCAAGCAATAAAGATAATAAATAATTAAAATATCTCTTGTTGAACTCATATGAAATCCCATCTGGACCTGAGCACTTTCTGTGCGGTGCACCGCAAAAAGCATACCAGAATTCATCCCAAGTAATTAAATTCATCAACTCCAGCATTTCTTTCCCATAATGATAACATCAGTTAGTAAGATTCGATTTGAGCAGATAATTTTGATGATCTCATAGGTGAGATGAGCAGATTCAATAAACCTAACTAAACTGGGCGAAAGTCATATCGGACAATGGCCAAAATGGTGCACCCAAGGGCAAAAACCGCCCTGGAGGGGGACCGGGAGACAACGCCGCCAAAAAACCCCAAACCCAAACACCACTCAGGTCTGTGGAATTTACCACAAAACAGAACCAATATATGGAAACACAGTACGCACAGCCCCTATCAAAAGTGGAACATAGGCTCTGACTTTTCTTAGGGGTAGAATCCCCCAACCCTGTGGAAAAAGTAGGCGAGGCACAGGCCTCCCTCTTTTCCCCACGCTTAATATGTTACACCCAAACATCTCACCGCAGCTGGATTGATATGGGTATTAGAACTGAATAGGATGCAGATGCTGCAGCAAAAGTCTGTGTCAAAAATTGCCCTCCCCAAGGGCAAACAAATTGTGCGCACTGCATGCACCAGATGGAACAAGGCAAACACTTTGTTCATCTCATTTGACTCGCTTCCCATTAACCTCCCCCATAAGCTAATTGAGGAAGAACTCAAATTCAGCCTTCAGAGCTACAGAGAAATAAAACAACTAGAATTACAACGATTCCACCTGATGCCAAACCTGTGCACAGGTAAGGCAATCGCTGTAATCAACCTGGTCCCCAATGTGGCCGCGGACTTATCCAAAATCCCATGCACCATGGTGTTTCACCTCCCAGATGGGGGAGTGTTGAGCCCATTCCAAGTCACACCAGACCGCGCACCGCCCATCTGAAACCATTGCACCACATTGGGGCACAAGGAACGCGCGTGCCCCATGAAGGAGTGCATCTTAGCCCTGGACTTTTGTGATGATGCTATGGACAAAGATGAGGAGACCTTCAGAAAAATGGTTGACACTAACCACGCTTTCCTCTGTGGAGAGGACGGACACTACGTCCTCATAGACCCAATCTCCTCCAAATTACATAAACAGGTGCAGAAGGCCCGCGAGCAGCAGCGGCCAAGGCCACATCACTTGCGACCTCCTCCATCAACCCAAACCAAATCCAGATGGATAGAGATAAAATTGGCTAAACCAGACAATCAGAACAAAATGCCCAAGACAGAGCAGCCATGGAGAATATTAACCAGGACAAACAGTCGGTTTTGACAACCCATGCAGAAAATTTTCTCAACAAACTGACAGAATCACCACTTGATCCCAATCAAATAAACTTACTGGGAAATTTGACTCCACTATGGATGAGCCAACAGGGCCCAGAGCTTCAAAATCAAACCCCAAAGCATCAGAGAACCATCAGCGCACCAATCTGAATCAAACAAAATCACGTGTGGAAAAGCTTAATACAATCCCCAAATCTAACAAAACCTGCACAAAATCATCATAAGGTAAGGAGCCAAAAAACGCCTTGGAGTGGACTGGCCCAATCACATGGAGCAAGTCCAAGGCGATGAGTGGGGGACTAGGGCCAGAAGGCCGCCCAACCGCTCCTGAGGCGCCGCTAGCACCTCAGTGTCAAAAGGGATGCTAAACATTGCAGGAGCCAGGGCTCAAGCATCCTGAGACAAAAAGCTGGACTTCCTGCAAACCTCCTGTAGACATCTTGGCCATCCAAGAGACCCACTGTCTACAGGGGGAAGATGGATCCTGGGTGGCCAGGGTCTCACCTTCCCAATTGATATGGACGTCCCACTGTGGTGTGGTCATCTGTAATAATAACAAAAATTTAAAAATCGTCAAATCCTCCTTGAATTTAGATGGCTGCATCCTAACTGCAAGGATCACAAACTTAGAGGCCACACTATTGATAGCCTGCATCTACACACCATGCACCGCATCTGAGAGGAAACAATTCCTTGAAATTCATCTGACGCTCAACCTCCCACCAGATACCATCCTGATGGGCGACTTTAACTGTTGGGACAACCCCACTACAGACTGATGGCCTAACCCCAGGAGATACCCACCAGGACATGTTGAGTTCCATGCGATGAAGGCAACCCTTGGCCTGTATGACACCCTCCCCCTGGGTCTCCACTTCTTCCCCACATGACCCGCCCCAGCATACGCAAGGGAATACTCATCTTGATGAGCTGCATTGACCACATCCTCACACTGAAATCCTCCCACTCATTTATTACTAACTTCGATACTAAAAATCAATTTCTCCAACCACCGTCTAGTTTCAGTGCAGCTTATGCCAACCAGGACTCAAACGCGGACGTCACCCTGGAGGAAGCTCTACCTGGAGAATATAAAACTCCCCAGAAATTTACGACTGTGTTGAGCATGAAGCTTTGAACCCAAAATTCACAACCCCATTTGCATTGGATCCTATTGAAACTTGGGAAAAATTCAAATCCAAACTATTAAACAAAACTCGCCATCTTGCATTGTGCAAATACACCATGGATACAGCTACGATCAGACGCACCCTGGCGGAACTTGACCACCTAGAACTCAATAACACGAAGTCTGGATACAGCCCAAACTGGGGGCACAAATGGGTGAAATTTCCTCCTGCCTAAACGCCTTCATCCATGAACACCAACACAGAAGCAAAGTATCGTGGAAAGGTAAGCATATAAGAGAAGGCGAAACCTGTTCAGCATTTTTCTTCCACCAATACCACTCCTGAGGCAATCTGCCCAAGTGTGTACAGATCTGCAAAGCTGACGGAACTGTGGCAACTGACCCAATGGAGGTCAAAGCGGAAATTTACTGCTATTACACTGAACTTTACTGTGACACCCCATCTGACCCCCAAAAATAAAAAATTACACTCCACCGGAATACAGAGTGCACTGAGTTATAGTCTCCTAAACCTGATAATGCAGGAAGAGCTCTGGAATACAGTCTGCGGTGCACCGCGTAGGAAATGCCCAGGCCATGATGGGATACCCTACAAATTTTACAAAACATACTTTAAACAAATCGCCCCCTCCTCCTAGCGTCTATGAACCAGTGCTTGCTGGAGACTCGTCTCCTGCCTGGAGGCCAGGACTCCTATGTCATTACCCTATTTAAAAAGGGCGACAGACTGGACCTGGCTAACTGGCGCCCAATAGCACTCTCAAAATCTGACACAAATTACTCACAAAAATTTTAGCTACCAGACTGGGCGCACTAGCCTCCAAAGCCCTATCACACAAACAATTTGGTTTACACCAGGGCGCTCCATCTGGTCTAACATACACTCCATCGCCAGTGTATGACAATCCAAAGTGACGGGAGCCCTGGTATTCCTCGACCAGGAGAAGGCATATGACCGCGTTAGCTGGCCATACTTAAAAGAGCGCCTACACGCCTTCAACCTCCCACCCAGGTTCATCAACTGGAAGATGCTTCTCATAGAATCCGCCTCCATGGCTGTATGTGGCCCTGGCTTCCTGACTGACAGGATCGCCCCACGTAGAGGGCTCAAGCAAGGGGACCCCCTCAGCCCACTACTCTACAACTTCAGCTTTGATCCACTCCTCCGCATAGCTGACTCACGCCTCAGGGGCATAACTGCACAAGGCCAGCCTCTAGTAAGGACACACTAGCCTTTGCGAAAGACTGTGTGACAGGTATAGCTGACAGCAGCGACACCTGACAGTTGGAACGCACCCTAGAGGAATACTCCATGGTGAGCAATGCATCGCTAAATAAATGGAAAACCAAAATAATCATCCTTGGAAAATACATCTCCGACTGGACCACATCTCCACTACACACAACCCAAGATACAAAAACTCACTCGTCCTACCCTTTGCACTACCCCTGTCCGCCATCTTGGGATATAGCTGAAAACAGGGGGATATGCAAATGAGATGATTGATAATAACCTTCTGCAACGAATATCAAACAGAATCGCCTCACTTAAGGGTAGATCACCTGGGCTAACGGCGAGTGGCAGTTGCCAACTCATTCATCCTCCCAATTCTGTGGTTTCCTCGCACATTCAATACCTTCTCGCCCACTTTTATAATGTCAATCCATGCGCTCATCCAGGGTTGTCTGTGGCCTGGATCCCGCCCACCCATCCTGGTGGAAACGCTATATGGCCCACGCTCCAGCAAAGCATGGGCCTGATAGATTTTAGGAACCATGCCAACTGCATCCTGGGCACTTGGATAGAGGAAGTGCTAACCCCGGACCCCCTGCAACAGCACTGGTCCAGGGCAGCAAGGGCCAACTTCGCACAGGCACTTAAAATACCTAACCCACACCATCCTTCCAGCTTACTAATGTACCTCGCTAACAGCCCCAATGCAAAAAGCCCACACAGAACCCCCTCACTTTAAACGCCTCCTCCAAACCATCCGCCTCATGGGATGGACCGTCGCTACCACTGGCACTGTGCAGGGAAGGGGACGACCCAGATCCCACTTCATGATACAAAAGCCAGAAGACCACCCCCACAAAGACATACTTGCCACGACCCCAACCATCGCCAGAATCAACTACTTAGACGCTTTGGACATCCCCTATGACCTAGCTACACAAAAGGCATTATGGAGGATGACGCACCATCCACTCCTCCAGCTGAGGGTAAGAGCCGATGCCTGGCGCTGCCTAAGAAGGACCTATAGAATGGCGGACTGCACCCACTCTCTCCACGCAACCTGCGCGGTATGTGGAGGAGAGGGCTCCCTACACCACCGCTTAGAAACCTGCCCCCCTGTCCAGAGCCATATGGCGTGAAGTCACGCGCCTGCTCAAGATCCAAGATGACCAAGATTTCTCTATCTCAAGGAGCCTCAACGCACTCCAGCTTGTGTCCCCAATCCCATCTACCTTGCGCTCCCTATTAATACCCATTGCAATGTGGACAATCTACACTATAGCCTTGGATGCGTTCAAGGGCACAGTCCCTACCATCCATGGGGCTATCAACAGGTTCCACGTCCATTTAATGCAGCACTTTAGGCCTGTCTCTATGGCTATATGAAGCCAAGGCATCAGAAACTCATAAAGTCATGGTTCCCGCTCTGGTTCCTTCACACGGACCTCTTCCTTCACACCTGCTCCATAGTGGGGGCAACCCCCTCAGAGTAGCGCACCAATCCCTCCATACCTGGCGGTCCCAGCTGGCAACAGGGGTAACCTTTGTACCCCGGGGTGCCCAATCCTCTCTAATCATCGCTATTCTTCACTCCCCTCCCATTTATACACATACATCGGTAATTCCCATCCCCTGGTCAGCTTTCCTCGGTTAAATAAATAAATAAATAAATAAACTCATCAACTCCAAGTATCAGGAAACAGTGCAGATATGTGCGCCATCATGAAACTCATCAAAAATTTTGGTCGGTTTGACTGGATCAGATTGATACAATTTGAGTAATAGTTTTGAACTTCCTCTGCCACTTTGGCTGGAGTTTCTGCGATGGAGTGGTCCTGCCACCTCCCCTGGTGCAGGCCAAGCTCTGTCGCAGTGCAAAGAAATTTGTTTAAAAATAGGTGGAGCATGTGTCACCCACATAATATTTTTTGCATGAACTAAACACAAACACAATCTTTGTGTTGTCTTACCAGTGCGTTGAGATGAACAGACACTTCTGCCCACTATTACCCCAAGCCGGGCTGTAGCCTGCAGCAGGGTCATTAGACTCCAGGTGGTCCACTTCTGCAAGCTGCACTTAATAACTGCTGAGGCAGCTCATGAGTGATGCAATGAAAGGTGGCGTTCCTGAAGGAATGTGTTCACTTTGAAGGTTGACAAGATAGAAAGTGGGTCCACACAGAATGGTGTGGTGAAATCTGTTGCCAAAGTTTTGATGTCCACCCTTGAGGAAAACCTGGGCGATGTGATCTTGGACAAGCAAATTTTGCACCAGTTTGGCGCCTGTGCCTCAGGGTTTGACAAATTGAATGAAATTGACACCATCCTGTGGTCAGAGAAATTGATTTTCATTGTAGTAAAGTATGCAGTCTGGGGGCAAAAGCTCATCATGTAAAGAATGAGGCCAATGTGAGACATAGGCCTCAGCTGACCATTGTGCACATGGGGACGGGACATGTTGGGTAGCAGCGGTGCATGTTTGGGGAGGGTATCAAAAAGCCCCAAGGTGTCTTTTAAAATGTGAAATTTGACATGCCCCTGCGGGGTGGGGGGTAGGCGTTGAAGGCCAGTGGTTGGTGGTCAGGTTGGCCTAGAAGTTCAGGTCGCCCACCACAAATGGATCAGGTGGAAGTGGGAGGGAAGTTATGGCTTAGAGGAATTCCTGGCAAGCCCGCACACAGGTTGGGGCATAAATAATAACAATATTGTGCACTATATCTACCCATGAAAAGGACATGATCAGCACACGTCCATTGAGGTACAGATTTTATAAATAAAATTAAAACTACAGGCCACACATATAATTACCCCACAGTCAGGCCACTAAAAAGAAAGGGAGGGGAGGATCATGGTTGTTCATGTTTCCTCAGTACCGTGTGGACAGTGGGATTCATGAATGGCCAGGATGTACACTAGTAAACTATCCTTTAGAGAAATTCATTTTCCTAGCCTGGGACAGTGTGGCTTTAAGTCCTGCAATGTTCAATGTCCCTGTTTTGAAGGATCCCCCCATCCCACCTTAGTTGCAATGTAAAAGGCCCCCTTGCCCTTCCTGGGCTGCTTTTCCAGTTTTCTCAGCAGTCTTGTTTTGCACATGGGTCACCAGCGGAGTGTAATTGTCCTTATGGATCATCTTCTCTGAGGATTTATTTTTGGGTTTGATGTTTTTTTGATTTGGGTCAACTTTTTGGTGTAATGTGATCTTGTAGTGCACCATTGGATGTCAACAAAAACTTGGGGAGAGGGGTTTTAGGTTGGGGGAATTGGTCTAGTTGGTGCATAGTAACTTTGCGCAGGTGGATAAAACTCAAACATTTGTTCCGCAGGATGGTGAACCCAATCTGATTGGTGAGCAGTGTCATGTTTACATAACCTTATTGAGGGCACCAATAGCAAGAACAAGGCTGAGCAGTGGAGGTCTAAAAGGTTAAGCTTCTGGTTTTTTCTGACCTAAAGCACGCCTTGAACCAACGTTGGGTACAAGTCAGGCATGCCCAGTTTGGTACAAGTGAGGTGCATAATTTCCGGTCCCTTGTTTCAGCCTTTTTATTTAAAACGGACAAGTTATTTACTTAATGATGATGGCTCAATTCAGTGCATCAGTGAACAGGGGTTCAAAACTCATTCAAACTACAAAATTACTAACTCAGGGCAGGCTTGACTATAATCAATTACTCAAGTAAGGTCAATTTTGAAGTATATTATCCAGTCAGATGGGAGTGTGCACTTATTGGTGCACCAAGTCTTACTACCACTTTCTCTAATCAATGATTTCCCCAAGTTGGCTAATTATGTTTGCATGAGACCAACCTTCCTAGTTGGTCATCTTCCCATAATAAACCCTTTGTTAGCTTAACGTTTTCCCATATGTTAACTTGGGTAAACCTGTGCATGTACCTCTTCAAGGAGGTCTCACATCATGTTAGCTGATTTATTTCTTTTAAAATTATTACAGCCTCAGGTACACCGCTGGGCCTCCCAGGTTCCCTCCAAACTGGGTCATCCGTGCACTCTAGCCATGTATCAAGCTTGACTATGAACTGCACTTTGAGGCACAGCCAAGTTTTGCTGATTGCTAGAGCTTTAATCACCTGCACAGTGCAAACCACTGTTGACATATGTCGCTTTAGCTCCAGCTCCCTCTGCCGGGCTATCTTTATATTAACCCTGATGACTAGTTTCCTTGTATTGATCCAGTGCACCATGCACCACCACACTGGAAACTGGAGAGTTATAGATACTCTCCATACATTAGACAACCAACCATTTTTTCTTATGTGCCCAAACTTTTCCAAGTGAGACTTTCACAAAGTGCAAACAGTGTGCGCCAGCTGTTGGCCATGGCTATGGTAGGGCTCACCACTGTTTTCACATTTTTCTGATGGGTGGAGCTTCTCAGCATTATTTTTGCTACCTATGACTGGAAAGTACCCACCCTTCTTGCCTGTACCTGGTGGATATGGATGCTTAACAATCTGAGAGTCATGACTCCCTGACTTTCCATAAAATTTAATAAAATTAAAACCAATAAACTGTTTTATCTTCAGCACCATGTTATGGTGGTGCAGGCAGGATCATCAACAAAATGCCTGGTGGTGATGGCCTTGGATAACGTCATAAAACCTGTCACTGAAATGGGTATAGGGTTGTTTGTAGCCCAAAATGCATTTTATAATGACGTTTCCATATATACAACCAAGCCATATATCTTCTCTTATGGCTCGGATATGGACCCCATTTCATTATATAAAGTTACCCCAGAAAACCCACTCTTGACCACCACAATGATACGCAAAACTCAGGAGGTGGAGAAGGAGTTACTATTGCAATACAAAAAGCTCATGCATTTGGTGAAAATATGGTGGGATATGTGACCTCAGTACTAAGAGTGGCCAAATATCCCTCTTATTCTATGATGCAAAACGTACCCTGGGGGTATGTTTGCCCCTGAAGAATATTTTGGTGGTGAAGTTTTGACTTTTCTGTTATAAATAAAGATCATTCGGGATATTTTTTATTAAATGCTACCCTTTCATCCCCTTTAGGAGAAATCAGCACTACTATTTTGGTGGATACTGGAGCCTCTGAGAACTTTATTGACCAAGACCTAGCCGACTACCTTGAGCTGAGTTACTTGCTTAGGTGGCATGGTTAGAGTAGGTGCTTCCCAAGGTATTCCCACGCTGAAAATTATGGGGTTAGTGGATTATCAGGCTGGCAAATATCATTTTTTCTGATAACTTCCAAGCTATCAAAAATCTCTTTTACACCTTCATTTTTGGGTGTAGAGTGGTAGCAAAAGTTTGCCATCAGAACCAACTTGAAATACAACACATTATCCTTATTTTTGAAGAATGGTCATGAGTTAGTTGTCCCTTTGGCGGAAGCAAACTTTCAGGGCGATTTGCCCCACTTGCCCAATATCCACACACTCAGTCTTGCGCCGCTACTGAAGCCCTCTTTGGAGGTTCCCTTACCTTCCTGTTTGGAGGGGTTGGAATCTTCGTTTGATTCGGCTTCAGCCAATGTACTACCACCCACTCAGAGTTTGATTGCGAGTTTAAGCTCACATTTGATCTGGTGCATATATCTTCCCCAATTTATCCGTTGATGGTATGGGAGAAAGCGCCCTAGATGTGTTGATTAAGGAGATGTTAGCCAAAGGCGCGATTTTTCAGCGTACCTCCCCTGTATGCTCCCCACTTCTCTTTGTGGAGAAGGACAATGGTACCTTACGCCCATGCATATATTATGGGATCTCAACAACGTCACAGTACCAGACTTGCATCCCATCACTCTGGACTCACAGATTTCACGCTATGTGGAGAAGGCGAGAGTCTTCTCCAAGTTGGATTGTTTAACCGCGTTCAATCAGATCTGTATCAGGAAGGACCAGGAGTGGCTGACCGCATTCCATAATAAAAAAAGGTTTTTTACATTTCAGGTTATGCCCTTGAAAGCTTAAAAATGCCTCTGCTATCTTTCAAAGTCATATTGATGCGGCTTTGGGGCCTGCTGGGGGTATGCACAGTAGCTTATGTAAATATTATTTTGGTTTTTTTCCCTGGACAATGAGTCCCATGCAGTACACCTTTGGCAGGTGATGGAACGTTTAAGGGCTTCTGACCTTGCGTTAAAATAAGCAAATGTGAATTCTTTAAGTCCCAGGTCACCTTTCTGGGTAACGTCGTGTTTGACTAAGTGCACATGATAACTCCAGACAAGGAGAAGGCAATTTGTGAGTGGTCCACTTCAACTTTGGTAAAGGAATTGAGAAGGTTTTTGGGGACGTTTACATTCCTTAAGAATTTCACACCAAACCTTTCTGAAGTTTCCACGCCTTTGTATAAGGCGAGTGGGGCAAAAGTACTTCAGTGGTACCCCGTTTTGGAGGATGCCTTCCAAGCAGTAAAGTGTACTTTGCTGTCCACATCCGTTCTTTGCCATGTCAATCCCAATAAAAAGTTCATTGTTGCTTCTGATGCCTCCATTCTCCATAACAGCAGCCCTATTACAAGTAGGCGAAGATGGTATAGAGCATCAAGTGGGATATTTTTCCAGGAAGATATATCTACCAGAGTTAAACTACGCCGTATATGATAAAGAGTTATTAGTAGTGGTTGAGGCATTGACCTAATGGTGCTATCACTTGCATGGCTCATCTAACCCTTCCATGTATGTACTGATCACCGTGCCTTGTTGTACTACCGTGCACCTCATGTCTTAACTCCACAGCAGACCCACTGGAATTAGACCCTAGCCAGGTTTTCGTTTTCTTAAGAGTTTACTAAGGGCAAGGAGAATGGTAAGGCAGATGCTTTGAGCCGAAAACCTGCACTATCTCCAAATTCTAAGGGAGTAGAGGTGCTTATTACCCATTTGATGATTCCACCAGATAAGATTTTGTCTCAACTTTCCTCCCCCTTGGCCAATGGGACAGCGCTCGCTCCTTTGGAAAATGTAGAGGAATATGGTATGTTCAGAAAGGTAGTCCTTTCCCAGACTTTGCTGGCCAAATATGCTATGGTCCTTGCTAAGAGCGCGTTGAATCAGAAGGACATCATCAGAGCTTACCACGTAAAGGATGAGATGGTGTAATTTCAGGGGAGCCTTTGGGTTTCTGCCAGACCACTTCACCTGGAAATCATTGGCATCATCGTGAAGGGAATTACCGTTGGTCATCCTGGGAAGGCAAAGACTATGGAGCTAATTTTCCACACTTACAATTGGAAGGGGTTATCTGCACAGGTGGTCAGGTATTGTAAAGAGTGCCTAATCTGCAACCAAATGAAACTGAATCTCCGGCCTCTAGCAGGGCTGTTGGTACCAGTTCAAAAGGCTGAAGGTCCCTGGACTTCAGTATTGATTGATTTTATTGTGGAAATGCCTGAGTCAGATGGCTACGATGCCATCATGGTGTAGGTGACCCATTTTACAAAGTTTGCTCACTTTATTCCCAGAAGAACCACAGTCACCGCATCTGAGATGGCAAAGTTTTTTGTCAATCATTTGTTCTCTCTTCACAGGGTCGTTTAAGAAATAATTAGCAATCGTGAACCCCAGTTTACCTCCATCTTATTTGGGAAAAGCTATGTATGACTCTTTGGATTCGCCTCTGTCATTAAACTGCCTATCACCCCCAATCAGATGGGCAGGCTGTTTGAGTTAACCAGTGCCTCGAACAGTTCTTGCAGTGTTACACCACTGCAGATCATTCATATTGGGTTTCTCATCTCCCCATGGCCCGATTCAGTTATAACGACGCCCAACATGCATCAATCAAATGTTTCCCTCTTCGCCAACTATGTCTTCAATCCCGCCTTCAACATGGAGCCCAGTTGTGGATCCAAGGTGGAAGCAGTGGTGGACTTTGTCAAAATGATCAATAAAGTACACCAGGGGGTTTTGCACGAATTTGGATGCAACCATGCAGGCTTACAAGTTGAACACTGATGGTAAGAGATGAGTGGGTCCAGCGTACAAGGAAGGAGATCTCATTATGTTGGATGCTAAAAACATCTCAATCAAGCAACCATGCAACAAACTAGGACCTAAGAGAATTAGTCCATACTACGTCATCAGAAAAGGTGGGCCACGCTTCATACCAGTTGGTTCTCCCCTCCCTTGTTTCAAATCTTTTCAGTATTCCATGAAAACAAGCTCACGTTGTTTGAGGGTCCCCCAACAGAGACTCCCGAGGCTTTATGGATGAGGTGCCGGAGTTGGAAGTGGAGGAGATTGTAGCCTCTCATAAAGTAAGAAGAAGGCTCGAGTATCTTGTATTATGGAAGGGATTTGATGCAGCGGAGAACAGTTGGATCCCAGCGTGTGATTGTTACCATGCCAAGACCTAATTGTAGATTTTATGAGCGTTTCCCTGATGCTGCAGGATCAAAGTCCAAGGAAGCCTTTGCTGCCATGAACATGGTCCCTGCCCACAAAAACTTTTCCTAGGCAAATGCCCTAAAGGGGGATGGAGCCCAAAAAAGAGGAGAGGGTAATGTCATGTTTACATAACCTTATTGTGGGCACCAACAGCAAGGACAAGGCTGGGCGTCAGGAGGTCCAAAAAGTTAAGCTTCAGGACCTTTCTGACCTAAAGCATACCTTGGACCAACTCTGGTTACAAGCCAGGCATGCACAGGTTGGTACAAGTGAGGTGCATAACGCCCAGCCCCTTGTTTCAGCACTTGCATTATAATGGATGAGTTATTTATTTAATGATGTGCTGCAGATTTTGCAATTTTCTACACTTGGGACTCTACTAGTGTTCCAGGCCTAAAGGTATGAAGACTTCTGGCCCTTGCTCTTTTGCCTTCATTGGCACACCTTTCACTACAGGTCCACAGGCAACTCCCCAATCCAGCAGATAACCAACTTCACCTTGGCATATTAACCCCCTTGGTGTGCACTGGTGGTTCTCTTCCACCTTCCTGGGAGTCCTGGCCCCTTGCTTCTCCACCTCATGGCTAATCCACGCTTGTTCATCACTGGCTCCACTGACTGGGAAAATCCCTGTGGGGTATTCTGTAGCTCCAGGTTGGGGTTGGTAGCTCCGACCACTCCTAGGTGCATTAACCCAACTTAACCTTGGGGACCTTTAAACCACTCATAAATGCCAAGTGTCAAAAGAGCCACCAGTGCACACCAAGAGGGGCAAATCTGCCAAGGTGAAGTTGGAGATCTGCTGGATTGAGGAGTTTCCTGTGGACCTGTAGTGAAAGGTGTGCCAATGAAGGCAAAAGAGCAAGGGCCAGCAGTCTTCATACGTTTGGCCTGGCACACTAGTAAAGCCCCAAATGTAGCAAACTGCAAAATTCGCAACAATGGTGCTCACTACAGGGGTGTGGTGGTTATAAATTGATTTAGGTTGCATAAGTGGCAGTTTAGTTTACAAAAGTCTATATCATATGGCATTCGTCAGCTTATGAGTAATTGATTACATTCATTAGATCTAGTTTAAATATCACATGTGATGCACCATCTTGATGTGGATCAATTTAACCTTAAGTGGACTTGCTTCATTCCAAGTCACCTCCTAAAGTGGTCTCTGATTGACAATTAATCAACTTATTGATTTAAAGATTTTTTTGTTTTATTAATTCAGCAATAGTTCGATTTTTGAAAAGGTAATCCAATTGGTAATCTCATCATGTAATAAATTTGTATGAATAATTACAATCCACACATCATTATTGGCGTCTCAACTAGGAAAATAAACAACATTATACCAATTATAATCGGTTATGCCCTTCAAAAACCTCTCAACCTTGTAAGCATAGATCCTACAAAAATAAATCATTTAAAACTATAAACCTTATTGAGCAAGATCTTTTTTGACTCAACCCCAAATTTTAATGCTGAGCTTAATCCTTAGCCAAGGCTGACCTCAACTAGGAATGAAATTCCAACACGATGACAGCTTGACTTAATGCATTGGTGAATTGGTGTTCAAACCCCATTTAATTCACAAAATTATGAACTCAGGGTGGCTCTACTTTAATCGATCACTAGAGTAAGGTTGACATCAAAGTACATTATCCAGTTAGATGGGAGCGTGCGCTTATTAATTCAACAAGGTTTAGTACCACTTTCTCCAATTAATGATTGGACCCAAGTTGGCTACATATGTTAGCTTATAACTAACATTTCTCGTTGGTCATCTTCCCATAATAAACCCTTTGTTAGTTTAACATTTTCCCATATGTTGACTTGGGAAAACCTGTGCATGGACCTCTATGAGGAGGTCTCATATCACATGTAAAATCTTGTAACTTGGATGGTTGCTCGCTTCTTGCCCCTAGATTTCAACTGCACAGATTTGTGGATACTTGCATTGATTTTGACTAAAATTGATTAACTGGGCAATAATAGTGTGAAGACTATTATTAGAGTTGATTGTCCAAAAGCCACGTTAAATGAATTGTCTGACGCAAGACAGGTGCTTCTTCCTCTTATAGATATTTTGATACTGGTAGGGAACACTTTCCCTATTCTCTTTTCTAAGATCCAAGCAGAGACTTTGATAAAAACAACCTAAGGATATATGATCCTTGCACCCTTCTCTTAAGAGTATTGTTAAACAACTAATGTAAAACAACTAAGTTATTATCAAGTTTTAATCTTCCTTTATTGGGGAATAATTGGGGAGTTTTATAGTTAGAATCAGCACACAACTTTTCAGCTATCCGCTGAAATTATCTGTGCTCCTATGCTGGATTGATCCTCAAGTGTTAGGCACCTAATCTCATCAGGTCCGTCAACTTTAGTTTATTAGATAGCATAACCCTTGGCTGTTTGGTGGCCAAAACGATTGGTATTAGAAACTCAAACCCAATTGTTTTGGCCGATGATGATACTTTTCTCTACCTCTAGCATTTAATCACTTTGGTAGTTTCTGACAATTCCTCATTTGTTTCATTATGAATGATTCACTATAATTTGACTATTTGGTGTTGTTTCCTCATCAAATTCATACTTAATATCATTGTGGATGATGCCTGATGATAATCCCATCAGTTGGCCACTGTTGCTGATACTGTATGATTATAAGTTAATCATCAAACTTATTAATAGTTAAAAGGTTGGATTATGTGGTCGTCTCAAATTCAACATATCCCCCTCCTGACCAGATTAACCAATGGAAGATAAAATCCTTGGGTATGTAAGCCGCCTTAGATTGCACTCATATTTGGTTTTTCATCTCTATGTCCTCAGCGGAGTGCAGCTCTATCTGCACTCAATTCCCATATGCCCCGCATAATTTTGATAACTTCTTATTCATGGTTGCTACCCGTTGCCGCCTCTTCTTGAGCATGGTTCCTATGACATCATGCCGCACCAGTCCCATCTTCACAACCTTGCTAAAAGATCAACTGGTCCACCTGTACAAACCCCAGGATGGGTCCCAATAGCATCTTGCCATTCAACCTGTATAAACCCCAGGATGGGTTTCCATGACTCTATAGTCAACCTGTCCAAACCCTAGGATGGGTCTCGTTGGCACCTTACCACCTGTACCAGCCCCAGAATGGGTTTCAACATCTCGTTGATAGGGACTATTCCAGCAGATCTAGTTTCAGCCTGTCCTGATCCTTCCAATCGCTTGGGACTCGTGCCCATCACTATATTTTCCTTCCTCCACGCTTTGTAGGTGGGAATATTGCTAGATGCATCACTGCTCAAAAAATAAAATTATTTTTTAATATTTTTCTTTTTTTATATTTTATGCATCTTTTTATCTTTTTATCTTTTTTACATATTTGTATTTTATTCCTAAGTCCAATACTTTAAGATTTTGTGTGGACTCTATTGACTATGTGACCATCTTCAATATTTGATCATATATGCATCATTTGCTAACTTGGTGATAATTTCTAAATGGTTCCAAATATAGACATCTAACTTATTTTTCCTTTTTAAAATTTTTCTCCATCATTATTTATTTACTCAAACATTCAGATTAACTCTGCCAATAGATCTGTATATGATCCCCTAGGCGCACAGATTAACTTGATACGTTTTTTAATCCAAATTCGTCAGGATCTGATCCCATTTCTTGTTAATGGATACGTTTTTCTCTATCCAAATTTGTCTAGATCTGATCCTATTTCTTGGCATTATTTGCCAACTCAACTGTATAGATTAACTCTGTTGATAGATCTGTAATTGATCCACTACTCGCACAGATTAATTTAGTAACGTTTTTCTTTGCTAAAGTCATCTGAATATTATACTATTTTTTGTCATTTCTTTGCATTTATTATTAATTGACTAATTTAAGATCAACCAACTTCATCCACTACTCTCTAGATTAGTCGCCTTTCATTTTGATCTCATCTAATGCCTTGGGACTTCTCACAGCAGACCCAGTTGCAACCCAAGCTGGTCCTCCCAATGCCTTTATTCAAGTAGATATATGGCAGAACAGGCTCTCTTGAAGTGCTAAACAGTTCCACATCTAGACTTCAAGGTCTTATTCCAAATTTAGGGCAGAATTATTTCCTCTTGGGGAATTACAACATTCACAAATCGTCATGATTTCTTTTCCCAATTTTTGGTTGCAAATTGTCCCGTCATTCCATTTACCTAATAGTGGCTAGTTGATTTATCCTTCCACTTTGGTCCATTAAGCTTTTCCCCATTATGACTTGATTCTGCTATTTAACAGCTTTTTAATGCTCAATGGAATTCCATTGTCTAATTCCACCATAATTCGATTGTCCTAAGTTAAAGTTTCATCAAAAATTGATTTGGCGCATCAAAGGCTGCTCCCAACATCTTCAGATGGTCCACCATCTGTGAGGTCATTATTTCAGTTACTAGTGCTGCTGCTATAATCTGATGCAATTTGCGGTAGGGCCAAATTGCCGCCTGCATGGCTATGCGTGCATCAAAGTCAGTAAGCATTTTTGCCTCTGCCAATATCTGGGATTCTTAGTAAAACCGATTTGCAAAACTAGCCAGGGTCTCATTCTTGCAAAAATTGTATACCCATAGATTCTTATTTGCGATTTACCATCCAAATAGGGCTTCTTAACTCCAACATAATTGCTGCTTTTGCTTCAGCATATGACCAGTTGTCCCATTGAGGTGGGATAGCACAAAATTCTGGCAATTAGTGTTAAGACAGCTCATTACAGTCACCACTTTATGAAAGTCCACATAACTGAACATGGTCATTCAAAAAGGTGGAAAAATGCCAGGGCGTTATCCTGGTGAAAGGCGGGTAATTTTGGCATAATTTAAAAGCCCTCAGTTGCTCAACTCATAAAATATCCTTGACCAGCTACTCGAGTAGCCATAGGAGTGGCTTCAGGAGTCATTTCTGACACACCTGTGAATGATTTGGGCAGATTTTGGGGTGGGAGGCCTTCCTGATTGGAGATTTGCATGCCTTTTCATTGGCCTCATTCGCCTCAAATTGCTCACAATCACATTTCTGATTTCCAATTCCTCAATACGCTTTGTCATTTTCTTTATTTTCTCATGAAATTTCCAAATGCGTCCTCAATCCGCTTCACATTCAGTTTATCAGAATAAAATTTCTTTAATGAGTTCACCCTCTTTACAAATCAAAGAGGCAACTTTCCCATACAGGTCGTTATTCATCATTCTGACTTATTCAAGCTTTTCTTCCACCTTGATTACATTATCCTCTAAGGTGCTAACATCAGCTCGAGATGCTGAGCTGAGAACATTTTGATTTATGGCCTGTAGTTCTGCTCAGAGCTTTCAAAGCTCTTCATTATAAAACATCATTACTTAAATTAGTTTTTTGATAACTCAACTACCCCTGTAGTGAGCACCAATTGTTAAAATCTGGCACTTGGATGGTTTCTCGCTTCTGGCCCCTAGATTTCAACTGCACAAATTTGTGGATACTTGCATTGATTTGACTAAAATTAATTAACTGGGGCAATAATAGTGTGAAGACTATTATTAGAGTTGATTGTCCAAAAGCCACGTTGAGTGAATTGTTCAACGCTAGACTGATGCTTTTTCCTCTTATAGATATTTTGATACTGGTAGGGAACACTTTCTCTATTCTCTTTTCTCAGAGCCAAGCAGAGACTTTGATAAAAACAACCTAAGGATATATAATCCTTGCACTCTTCTCTTAAGAGTATTGTTAAACAACTAATGTAAAACACCTAAGTTATTATCAAGTTTTAATCTGCCTTTATTAGGGAATAATTGGGGGGTTCTATAGTTAGAATCATCACACAACTTTTCAGATGTCCGCTGGGAATTATCTGTGCTCCTATAATGGTTTGAATCTCAAGTGTCCTGCACCAAATCTCATCAGGTCTGTCAACTTGAGTTTATTAGGCAGCATATCCCTTGGCTGTTCGGCGGCCAAAACAATTGGTATTAGGAACTTGAAACCAATTGTTTTGTCCAATGGTAAATCTTCTCTCTACCTTCGATGGTCAAACACTTTGGTAGCTTCCAACGACTCACCATTCGTTCAACTTCAAATGATTCCCTATAATTTGACTATCAGGTGTTGTTCCCTCATCGAAACTATACTTAATATCATTAGGGATGATGCTTAGAGATTATCCCATCAGTTGGACACTGTTGCTGATAATGTACAATTATAACTTAATCATTGAACTTATTAATTGTTAAAAGTTTGTATCATTGGTCATCTCAAATTCCAACATTACGTTAGCTAATTTATTTCTTATAAAATTATTACAGCCTCAGGTACAACACTGGGCCTCCCAGCTTCCCTCCAAACTGGGTCGTCGGTTCACTCTAGCCCTGTACTAAGGTTGGTAATGAACTGCTCTTTGAGGCACAGCCAAATTTTTCTGATTGAAAGATCCCTAATCACCTGCACAGTGCTAATTACTCTTTCCATATGTCGCTTTAGATCCAGCTTCCTATGCTGAACTATCTTTATATTAACCCTAACAACTTGTTCCCTTGCATTGGTCCAGTGCACCATGCACCACTACTCCGAGAAACTTGAGAGGTATAGATACTCTCCTAACAGGAAGATTCTTGAGCTATTTCTGCTGCAAATGACTTAATGTCATCTTGGGTCTGGGAAGGTGGGATCACACTTTCTGCCAAAGCCGCTGCCTTGGCCGCTGTTCTATGAGCCTGTTTGACCTTTTTTTTTTCGCTCTTTGGGGACACAGGTTTTACCTGAATGTAACACTCCTGATCGCCACATGGGAAGGCAACGTCAGTGTCAATGACCAGTTTGTAATGGGAGTCAACGCTTCCCATTGTGTCAGGGAGTTTTAGTTTTGATTGATTCCCTCTCTGAAGAGCAGGTGGGCGCCTTATGTCCAAAAGCACAAAAGAAGGTGCAGATAGGGGGTGAGCTATCCACCGTATGCATAACAGGTGGGATTCCTGATCATCAATATTCAAAGCAGCAGTGTAGGAAAATCTGGGCAAAGTCTAACACGATGACCAAATATGGGGTAATCACTACAATCGCTTTGCCTGTGCACAGTTCTGGCATAAGTGTGAAGCGTTGCATTTTGAAGGAGTGAAGTCCCCCATAGCTTCTAAGCCCAACAATGAGGTGGTGCTCCAGCACTGTACTGTCATGGTTGGAAAATGACATCATCCTTGAGACCAACGTTAAAGACAAAGATGCTTGTAGGGAGGCCAAGAAGGTGAAGTTAGCAGGCATCCCTGACCTCAAGCATACCATATACCAACCCTGGGTAAAGGCAAAATGCCCAAGTTGGTCCTATGGAAGCAGGCAAAGTTTGGCCCAGTGAGAGTAGGGGCATTAAAACGAAATAGCTTCCTTACAATGGAAACTTTCACTTTGGTAGAGGGTGAATGGGGCTTCAAAACCCATTTGGTCTTCGCATTATACTAATTGGGTTGGCCAGTTTTACAATCAATCACCCAAGTTCAGTCGATTACTCAATATAGCATTTTGCCTGATGGAAGCGTGCACCTATTGGCGCACCTCGCTTCAACCAGCTTCCCTTGATTGATTGTTTCGCTGAATTTCCTTAACTTTTCCATGTTGAGACCAACCTCTCTCCGTTGGTTGACTTCTCCCTAAATAAAGTCCTTTTTGTACATTATTTTATTATGTTATCTCAGATATTCCTATGTGCATACCTCTTTGAGGAGGTCTCACACAGCATTAACAAACTAATTTGTACAACAGTAAGTCTATCCGCCTGTGCTCCACTGGGCCGCCTAGGTTCCCTCCAACCTAGAACGCCTAATCCTTACCCTCCGTGCACCTTGACGCTCCTTTTTGGTTAAATATCCTAGGGATAACCCTTTCCTACATAAGTTACTTAAAGCCCAAGCACCCTCCACAGGGCTTTGGTAACTTTTTTATACCATCAACTAGTTTCCTGGCGTTGGCTCTGTGCACCGTGCACCTCCACGCTGGAAACAGGAGAGTTATAGACATTCTCCTTGCATTAGTCTACCAACCACTTAATTTTATGTGCACAAACTTTTTCCATATGGACTTTCATAAACGAAAAATGGTGTGAGCCAGCCGTGGGCATCTGCTGTGGTCAGCCGCTCCCCTTTTCCTCTTTTTCCTGAAGTTTGGAGCATCTTGGCGTTATTTTGGCTCCTCAACTGAAAGTACCCTCCCTTCATGTTTGTACCTGGTGGATACAGATGCTTCATGGTCTGGAAGTCATGATTCTCTAATTTTCCGCCGAAATTACAAATTCAATATAAACAAACAGGTTTTATTTAGGCAGCACGTTCAGATGATGCCGGCGGAATTTTTGAAGCTGGGCCAGGAGTGATGGCCTTGGATAACATCGAGCAATCCATTGCTGTTATTTGGATAGGGTTGTTTGCATCTAAAAACGCGTTTCACAACGAAAACACCACATATACCTCTGAAACATATTTGCTCTCATATGGATCAAAGATGTAACCTACTCCTGTGTATCAAATTACCCTGAAAGCCCCCGTTTGACCTCCTCTATGATTCTCAGCACTCAGGAGGTTGAAAAAGAGCTGTGTTGACAATACAAAAATGTTTATACCCCTTCTGAAGATATGGTGGGATATGTGGCCTTAGTAGTGAGAGTGACCAAATATCCCTCCCCATTCTTTGATTCAAACAAATATCAGGGTGACATGTTAATGCCAGATGATGAGTTTGTTGAGGATGTTCTGGCGCTGTCTTCTATACATAAAGACCATTATAGGTACTTTCTACTGACTGCTACCCTTTCCTCCCCTTTAGGGAAATTCAGCACCACTATTCTGGTGGATACTGTCGCCTCTAAAAACTTTATGGACCAAAGCCTAACCGACTACCTTGAGCTAAGTTACTTGCCAGGTGGTATGGTTAGGGGAGGGGCGTCCCAAGGTTTTCCAACTCTGAAGATCATTGGGACAGTGGACTATCAGGTTGGCAAGTACCACTTGTCAGAGCACTTCCAAGCTATCAAAAACCTTTTGTTTCCTATCATTTTGGGGTAGAGTGGCGGAAGTTTGACGTCAGAACCAACCTGAAAGAGAATACCCTAACCCTTACATTAAAGAATGGTCGCACATTAGTTGTTCCTTTGTCTGAGGCTAACGTCCAGGTGCGAATTGTCCCATTGGCCCCACCTTCACACCCTTAGCCTTGCCCCTATTCTGAAGCCCACCGTGGTGGCTCCCCTACCTTCTTGTTTGCAGGGTTTGGAATCTTCCTTTGATGCAACATCAGCTAACACACTACCTGATCACTCCAAGTTTGATTGTGAGTTCAAACTCACTATAAATCTGGTGCATATATCCTCCCCCATTTACCCATTGACTGTCTGGGAGGAAGAGGCGTTAGATCTGTGGGTGAAGGAGCAGTTAGCCAAAGGCGCAATTTTTAGCGTACCTCCCCTGTTTGCTCCCCACTTCTCTTTGTTGAGAAGGCTGATGGTACTCTAGGCCCATGCGTAGACTATGGGAACCTCAACAACGTCACTGTACCAGATCTCCATCACATCCCTTTGGATTCTCAGAATGCGCGTTATGTGGAGAAGGCTAAGGTCTTTTCCAAGCTGGATTGCCTAAATGCGTTCAATCAGATTCGGATTAAAAAGGGACAAGAGTGGTTAACCGCATTCTGTACCAAAAAGGGATTTTCCGGTCTTGGGTTATGCCCTTTGGGCTTAAGAATGCCCCTGCTATCTTTCAACGCTGCATTGATGCAGCGTTGGGGGACCTGTTAGGGGTATGTGCGGTTGCCTACATGGACGATATCTTGGTGTTTTCCCCTGATTATGAGTCCCATGGGGTACACCTTTGGCAAGTGGTGGAGAGGTTAAGGGAAGCCCGCCTAACGCTAAAGATCAGCAAGTGTTAATATTACAAGTCCCAGGTCACTTTTCTGTGCAATGTCGTGTTTGACCAAGGACATATGATAACTCCAGACAAGAAGAAGGCTATTCGTGAGTGTCCCTCCCCCACTTCAGTCAAAGAATTGTGTAGCTTTTTGGGGACGTGCAAGTTCCTCAAGAAGTTCAGGCCCAATCTTTCTGAGGTGGCAGCACCCTTATATAAGGCTAGCGGTGCAAAGGTGCTACAGTAGTCCCCGTTTTGGAGGATGCTTTCCAAGCAGTAAAGTGCACCCTGTTGTCCACATCTGTCCTTCGCCATGTTGACATTTCAAAAGAGTTCATTGTGTCTAATGATGCCTCCAACTTCGCCATAGCGGCTGTCTTGTTACAAGTAGGCGAAGATGGGATAGAGAATCTGATGGGATATTTTTCTAGGAAAATGTCTCTGCCTGAGT
The DNA here is from genome assembly GCA_022478985.1 of Massospora cicadina. Classification (NCBI taxonomy): domain Eukaryota; kingdom Fungi; phylum Entomophthoromycota; class Entomophthoromycetes; order Entomophthorales; family Entomophthoraceae; genus Massospora; species Massospora cicadina. The sequence goes on along the minus strand of JAKSZP010013337.1, from coordinate 38,195 downwards.
TGAACTACGCCGTCTATAACAAAGAGTTGCTAGCAGTGGTGGAGGCGTTGACTTATTGTCGTCACCACTTTCATGGCTCCTCCCAACCTTTCCATGTATGTACAGATCATCGTGCCTTGCTGTACTATTGCACCCCTCATGTCCTAACCCCACAGAAGACCCGTTGGCATGAGACCCTTGACCAATTTGCATTTTCTTATGAGTTCACCAAGGGCATGGAGAATGGTTTGGCTGATTCTTTAAGCCTCTACCCTGCTTTAGCTCCTGGTCCAAGGAGGTAGAAGTTCATAACACCAGGTTGATGATTCCGCCGGTAAGATATTATCTCAACTTCCCCTCTTCCTTGGCCAACACGCCAGCGCTTGCACCTCTTGAAAATGCGGAGGAATACAGTATGTTCAAAAAGGTAGTCCTTTATCAGCCGCTATCAGCCAAATATACTATGGTACTTGCTAAGAGCGCTTTGAATCAGGAGGTCTTATCCAGGGATTATCACGTAAAGGATGAGATGGTGTTGTTTCAGGGGCGCCTATGGGTTTCCTGGTGGTTCACTGCGCCTGGAAATCATCCGGGAGCATCATGAAGGGAATTACCGCTGATCATCCTGGGAAAGCAAAGACCTTGGAGTTAATATGACTCACCTACAATTGGAAGAGCTTGCCTGCTTAGGTGGGACGGTATTGTAAAGAGTGATTGATCTGCAATCAAATGAAACCAAATCGTCAATCTTTAGCAGGGTTGCTGGTACCAGTTCAGAAGGCTGAAGGGCCCTGGACTTCCCTATCAGTGGATTTCATTGTGGAATTACCTGTCTCTGATGGTTATGATGCCATCATATTGGTGGTGGATCGCTTTACGAAGTTCTCCCACTTTATTCCTTGCAAAACTACAATAACCGCGGCTGAGATGGCTAGGCTCTTCGTCACTCATGTATTTGCGCTTCATGAGATTTTCAAGAAATTATTAGTGACAGGGGACCCCATTTACTTCTGCCTTTTGGGAACATTTGTGTAAGACTCTTCAGACTCACCCCTGCCGTTAAAATGCCTATCACCCCCAATCAGATGGGCAGACTGAACGAGTGAACCAGTGCTTGGAACAGTTCCTGCAGTTTTACACCGCTGCGGATCATTCAGATTGGGTTCTCACATTCCTATGGCCCAGTTTAGCTACAACAACACTTTGTATTCTTTGATCAGTTGTTCCCCATTTTTTGCCAACCATGGGTTTAACCCCGCCTTTAACATGAAGCCCAGCTGTGGATCTAAAGTTGAAGCGGTGGTGGACTTTTCCAAAACTATCAAGAAGGTCCACCATGGGGTTTACACAATTTTGGAGGTGGCAATGCAAGTTTGTAAGGAGAACGCTGATGGCAAGCGCCGAGTGGGTCCAGCGTACAAGGAAGGGGATCTCATGATGCTTGATGCTCATAACATCCCTATCAAGCAGCCATGCAAAAAGCTGGGACCAAAGAGGATTGGCCCTTACTGCGTTGTTAGAAAGGTGGGCCATGCCTCATACCAGTTAGATCTTCCCTCTCCATTTTGGATCTTCTCTGTCTTTCATGAGAGCAAATTGACATTGTTCAAGGGCCCCCCACCAGAGACTCCTGAGACTTATCTCATGGATGGGGCGCCAGAGTGGGAATTGGATGAAATAGTACTCTCCCGCTGTGTTAAAAAAATACTTGAGTACCTGGTATCTTGGAAGGGTTTTGATGCTGCAGAGAACAGAGGGTACCAGCGTGTGACTGTGTGCATGCTCAAGACCTGATTGAAGCTTTCAATATGTGTTTCCCTCAGGCCGCTGGATCTCAACCCAAACCAACCGTTGCCACAATGATGTTGGCCCCAGCCCACAAGAACTTTTCCCTGGCGCAAGCCCCTTAGGGGGTTGAGCCTCGTCAGGAGGAGAGAAAAAGCCATGGTTGGTAAATGACATCATCCTTGGGACCAAAGTTAAAGACAAATATTTTTGTAGGGAGGCCAAGAAGGTGAAGTTAGCAGGCCTCCCTGACCTCAAGCATACCATAGACCAACGTTGGGTAAAGGCAAAATATGCCCAAGTTGGTCCTATGGAAGCAGGCAAAGTTTGGCCCAGTATGAGGGTAGGAGCATTAAAACGAACTAGCTTCCTTACAACGGAAAATGGTTTGCTTTGGTTTTTGGGTGAATGGGGTTTCAAAACCTGTTCGGTTTTTGCATTATCCAGCTCAGGTCAGCCAGTTTTACAAACAATCACCAGAGTTTGGTCAATTAATCAATATAGATTTTTGTTTGATGGAAGTGTGCGCTTATTGGCGCGCCTCAGCTTTGACCTGCTTCCCTTGATTGGTTGTTTTGCTGAATTTCCTTAAATTTTCCATTTTGAGACCAACCTTCTCTGTTGGTCGATTCTCCCTAAATAGAGTCCTTTTTGGTACATCATTTTATTATGTTATCTCAGATATTCCTATGTGCGTACCTCTTTTAGGGGAGGTCTCACACAGCATTAACAAACTAATTTATATAACAGTAAGTCTATCCGCCTGTGCTCCATTGGGCCGCCCAGGTTCCCTCCAACCTAAAACGCCTAATCCTTACCCCTCCGTGCACCTTGATGATCCTTTTTGGTTAAATATATCCCAGGGATAACCCTTTCCTACCTAAGTTACTCGAGCTCAAGCACCCTCCATGGGGCTTTAGTAACTTTTGTACTATCAACTAGTTTCCTGGCATTGGCTTTGTGCATAGTGCACCTCCACGCTGGAAACAGGAGAGTTATAGATACTCTCCTTACAAGTATGCTTCATTGTTGTGGGGAGGAAGTCAAACATGACAAAGATTTGGGTGAATTTAGTCCAACATGTGCACTTTGTTTCAACCACCCATTGACCATCTGGGAGATTGACCACCACGCGCACCTATGTTGGACAAACAGTTGTTTGACTAGGAAATAAAAATAGTTTGGAAGAGAATAAATCTAATTTAAATATACAAAAGGCCTATCTAATTCTTGGTAAATTCCAGCCTCTCAGAGTAAGGTGATTACTCCCACTCTTTGGCCAAACAGGCCTACAATTAATGATAGGATTATGCCAAATCACTGGAAAAATCATGGGAGTTATTCAGAGGTCCCCCGCGTCATACAGCTAATTTACTGCAAACTTCAGCGCGGAGAGCAGGCCCTTTTATAGGACTTGAGTGGGTCACACCAGGAGAAATTAATTCCCCCATGGAGATTGGCTCAAATACATCAAAACGTTACCTCACAGCTTTGTGCTTTCAACTCTCAACCCTCCATCAGCTATTCTGACAAAGTGAGGCGAATTTTGAGAGATCCAATAGGTGAAACCTTCATATTTCCTAAATAGGCTCGAAACTAATAATGGATTTATTGACTATCTCGCTTCAAGCCTTGAGTTTGTTTAAATACTAAGCAGTGCAAATGTAAAAAAATCGCTTCTTAACCCACTTGCTGCTACTGATAGAAACTTTTTAAAACCAACTATATTATAAGCTCTAAGTTCCCTTAATTTTAATTGGTGGTCAAAAAAATTAATTTTCATTTATTTTGGAAATTAAGATAAACACTTCTCCTGCCTTATTGTTGAAATCAGGGGCTAATCAGCACCTGTGTGCCTCCCAATAACTGCTGATTCCAACAAGTGGTTCTCGCTACAGGGGGTAGTACACCACTTAAAATGCTCAAAATGGAGAGTGTTGGAATAACTAATCCATATAACCTCCTCACTGCTTCCGACCCCCAGCTGGTTGCCCTTGGACAGCAACTAGCCATCGCTTTATCACGCCTAAAAAACTCAAACAACGCCCTTTTATAACTCCCTTTAAAGACAAGTTTACCCCTGGAAAAGGTAGCATTGCTTCCTTTATATATGTCTATGAATCTGCCATGGAAGGTGCGACTGACCAACAAAAAGTCCAGCAAATTCTACCTCACCTAAGTTGCATGGCTCAAAAGGTGATGTTCCCACATATGGACACTCTGGAAACATAGGCAGAGGTTAAGGATGCGCTGACTGCTGTGTTTGGCTCAAAACAAAGTTTGAAGAGGCAAACGCAGGCATTATGTATCTCAGCGTGAAAAGGGGCGAATCGCTCACCACCTTTGTTACTCAATTTTATGGTGAAGCTCAGCCTCTGGTACTTGCAAAAATGTTACCTTTTGGAGATGCCCTTGCTGCCATTCTAACTGGTTTAGCATCTTACCTTTCCATTGCACAGCATCTTATCCCCTTATATGCCACATCTGTACTATCCATGATATCAAGGAGATGCTGCTAGAGGGTGCAGATATCTATAGCGATGAGGCTATTTCAGGAGTTATGTCAAATTCCCAAATCTTCATCACTGAGGACTCCTCAACCATATCGCCGCAAAAGTAATCCCAGATGATCCCTATGGCCCCACCTGTGCTGTTTACTGCCCCGTGACCAGCACCTGCTGTGCATCTCAAACCTGATCTTTCTTCACCCAACTAACATGAGGTTCTCAGGCTAGTAAATCATAATTTTTCATCAATGGGGAAGAGCTCCCTGCCCCCTACCTTGCCACCAAGATCAGCTTAAGCCATCTAATAAACCTCTCCAAGTGGTCCTCAAGCCTGCTCCTAGGCCTAAAACCCTTTCTCAGATGACATTCACCCCCACCAACAATGGGCTTAAGGACCAGGTCGCTAAAGCTCAACCACTTGTTTCCCCACGGCTCATAGCCTCTTATCAACCCAAAGCTGGCGTAGTTAAAGCATCTTTCTCAACGGGCTATCTCCTCCAGCCAACTCTAATTCAAAACCTGTAGCCATGAGGGAGCTTAAACCTCTCCCTCCGGTGACAGTCACTCCCAACAACCATGGGCTCATGAATAAGGCTGCTTAAGTTAAGCCGCCTACTCCTCCAATGATCATCTCTGCAGATGGCCCCCACTACTAAACTTATGGCCTCCACTTTTGAAAGCTATTCTAGTATCCACCCAATGTGTGTGGACAATCCTTTGGATGATGAGTTTGAAGGGGTTATAAGGACGTTGGTTATTATGTCCTATGAGCCCCCTGTTGAAGTAGGTATACCAGATTGACTGAACCCTGAAGAAGTAATAAAGCCTGATCCTTCAAGGAGCCTACTTTAATCAAGTGCTGGGGTGCCCTGAGGTTATTGATACCTCTAGTGATGCTGACAAGGTTATTGCTTCACTGATCCGACCAGTTCATCAAGTTCACACCCTACAGTATATTAAAAATATTCACCCTGAGACAGCTAAAAAGCTTGCTCTACTCTCAGTCTTAAGGAAGTATTAGCTTTCCCCCATAACTTTGGTGGGACCATAACTAAGGTAGAGGTCACTATTCAAAAATTTCAGGTTAAAACTACCTTGGACACTGGATCTCCTGTGAACGTTCTCTCTTCCAAGCTGATTAAAAAGATTAAGCTGGCTTCTTACCTTTAGTATACATAGGAGTTTGGAATGGTTGGTTCCAGCAATATCCGTGCTATTGGAGCCTACTCCTCTTTGCCTATTCAGATTGGAAGGTTATCTTGTCAGCTCCCGCTGTGGCCTTGGACAATAAAGATTATGACATGCTTATGGCACGCAGTTTATAATTGAATATGATGGTATAATCAACACATAACGCTTTTCTTTCCAGTTATTATCACTTTTAATAATAACACGATTCTATGCAATTTCTCTAAGATTGACAATCAACCTGGAATATGAGCAAATTTGTCTGCAACAACACCAGTTGGGCAAAAGTGGCCAGCACGAAAGGCCCAAAGCCCTTCCAACCCGCCAGGGGAAATGCCCCAGTGGAACATTGACACACCCACCCACCAAAAAGGGTGAGCACAATGCCACACCTGGAGTTTTGCAATTCCTGCAAAAAATGGGCGCATATACCAAAATTGAACACTCTCAACCCTTATCCTCCCTCAAAATGGCCTCAGAATCATGGTCAGCGATACTTCCCTTGAGTCATGGGAAAAAATGGGGAGGCCTTCTCCATGACTTTCCTGAACACCGTCTCGGTAAATTACAAAAATTTACACAGAGGATGGGTGGACGTCAGGTTCAAGTCCGCGGAAGAAGTGGCAGAAGCAGCAAAAATTAAATTTTTTATAAAAACCAACAATGAAGACAGAATTATCTGCATGGTGCGCACATGATGGAATGAGGCAAATGACCTCTTCATCATATTTAACTGACTTCTGAGCACCGTGCACTGTGATGTCCTCATGGACAAACTCCATGGGGGCCTCAAAGGCTACGGAGTAATCAAACAATTTGAATTCAAAAAATTTCCCCTCCTTCCCCACCTGTGCACAGGAAAGGCAATTGCTATTATTGAACCCGACCAAGATGTGGCCAAGGACATCACCCTGATTCCCCACACAGTGACCATCAACCTCCCCAATGGCAGCATATCCCGCCCCTTCTGTATCACACCAGAGCACACCCCACCCATTTGCAAATTCTGCTCAGCAATAGGCCACAAGGGCCATTCCTGCCCCGTCAAATGCGGGATTGAAGCACCGGAATTCTGTGAAGACAATATGGATGAAACAAGCCCAACTTTTGGGAAAATTAAAGACTCTACTTTTGCCTTCTATTGGGGTGAAAGAGCCAATATTGCCTTGGTTGAGCCCATCCTACACAAGGACCGACGTCGCGCACAGACTGCCCACAAGCAGGCCGCGAGTTCCGCCAAGACCCAAGCTTGCACCACGATTTCCCCAGAACAGATTCAATCGGATGCCATGGCAGCACAGCGGAACAACCAATCAGGCCAAACACATAAAACCCAAAACAACCAAAATGAAGAAACCGTTGGACACAACCAATTAAACACACTCAACCAAGTGGGTGTAGATCCACATTGCACCACTGAAAATCCTCCCAACCAATCATATATGTTCAACAATGACATGGAAGACAACTTCAGCCAATCACAATGTGAGAACACCTATGCACAGGAACCAACCACCCCAACCCACAACTCCCACCCATCAAACTCACAGGTAAGCGGCAAAAAGAAATTTCCAATGGGGCAAAAGCCAACACATGCCAAACCCAAAACATATGGAGTAATCCAAGCCAGAAAAAAACGAATAATGCCAGCTCCAAGATTGCCAATCAACACAATGATGACAATATGGCTAATCGACCTCACACTTGCAGTATGACTCATGAGAAGGAACTGGGTGACCTCAGTGGGTCACCCCAGCGTTCCTGATGTGGGGACTACCACAATCAACATAGGGACGCTCAACATCGCAGGAGCCAAGGCCCCCACATCCTGGGCCAAAAAATGGCTTTCCTGCGCAATATCCCCGTGGATATCTTGGCCATCCAAGAACCCCACTGTCCACTGGGGGAGGAGGAGTCATGGTCAACTATGCTCCTTCTGGCCAAATCCTTTTGGACATACCATTGTGGGATGGTAATTCAAATAAACTGTAACCCTCCAGTAAAAATCCAAAACACAGCATCTCACCTAGAGGGACGGCTACTCCTAGCGGACCTTGAATGGAATGGAGAAAATTTCGCCATGGCATGTGTATATGCCCCAAATAATCCGAATGACTGCCAAAAATTCCTGTCTGATATCCTATCAATCCCATTCCCCAAGGCAACATTTTTTGCGGGGGATTTCAACTGCTGGCTAAACACTAATAATGACCGCTGGCCCAAGTCTAGAGCTATACCCCGTGGCCACACGGAACTACACATACTAAAGGCAACACTGGGCATATGCGACACCATCCCCAAACAAGCCCCCACCCTGGCCAACATGACAAGACCCCACCACAACAATAACCAGCTGGTCTCAATGACCCAGATTGACCTGATGCTCACCCCTATAGACTTCTGGCACCGAATATCAAACTTTACAACAACAATTATCCCTTTCTCTGACCATTGGATGGTCTCAATAATGCTATCATCCTCAGAAAAATATAAAAAACCGCCCACCTGGCACAGAGTTCACCCAAGCACCATCCACCTTCTGGAACTTAAACTCTGGATCCAGATGGTACTAACAACATGGCAAGAAAGACAATCACCTGATGGAAATTGTATCGCTGAATGGAAAACTTTCAAGGCTCATGCAACTAAGAAAGCTTGCCACCTAAATTCAAGAAAAACAGCCGTGATGTCCACAACAATCAACAAGGCTATCAGGCAGCTTCAACACCTATAAAATAATACACCTAGTGAGGGATACACCCCCCAATGAGGCCACCTGTGGTTTCAACTATCAACACAGGTAAACTCCCTATTTAGAAAACACCAGCATTACACCAAAATATGCTATAAAATCAAAATACATTTTATCCGGAGAAACTCACACAGCCCAATTTTTCCACCGATTTAAACCAATTTCAAAGTTGGTGACCTGCACACAGGTCCGCCGAATGGATGACACAATGGCATCCACACCATCAGAAGTATCAGCTGAATTACACCGATTTTACACTGACCTGTACACGGCGGATTTAGCATCACCCAACAAAATTGAAAAAATTTTACTATCTGCCAATATCAATACCATAGCTGGCCAACCAGACCTGGCAGCACCCATAACAAAAGAAGAACTATGGGAGGTAATAAGATCAACCCCTCGCAACAAGTGCCCTGGGCCTGATGGCCTCCCATATGAATTTTTCAAAAAACACTTCAAACATATTGCACCAATACTACTAGCAACTATGAACAAGTGCCTAGAAGACACATACCTTCTACCTGGCGGCCAAGATGCATACGTGGTCACACTTTTCAAAAAAGGAGACCAAGCAGATCTGAACAACTGGCGCCCAATTGCTCTCACCAATACTGATACAAAAATACTAACAAAAATTCTAGCCAAACGTTTGGGTTACATCGCCCAGACAACCCTCTCACACCATCAATTTGGATTCATCCCAAACCGCTAAATTTGGGATAACATCCATACAATTGCCAATATCTGCCAAGCTAACCCCACAGGCGCCCTTGCTTTCCTGGATCAAAAGAAAGCATATGACTGAGTACACTGGGGATACCTAGAACAATGTCTGAAGGCCTTCAACCTAACACCCCGCTTTATAAACTGGGCGCTCCTCCTAACGCGCTCAGCCAAGTTTGCAATCAGAGGCTCAGGCTTCCTAACCGACACCATCACCCCCAAAGAGGCCTCAAACAAGGTGACCCACTTAGCCCCTATTATACAACTTCACCCTTGACCCCTTCTCCGCATTGCAAACTCAAAGCTCACCGGAATCAGGTTGGAGGGACAACCACCCACCAAAATGCTCGCTTTCGCTGATGACTGCGTCGTTGGAGTCTCAGGCAATAGGGATGCCAGGACGATTGAGCGCATCATTCACCAATATGAATCAGTGAGTAATGCCATGCTAAACAAACAGAAAACAGAGGTAATTGTAATGGGCAAATTTAGCTCAAACTGGGCCCCACCCCCACACCACCACAGAAACTAACCAACCACACACATAACCACACAACAAAGACCCAAGCTAATAAAACCACTGTGTTTACCCTTTGCACCCCACCCCACCACTGACCCAGTCCGTCATCTGGGCATATGGCTAGAAGCTGGTGGATATGCTCTTGACACCATAGAAACCAACATATTGGACAACATCACAAAAAGAATGACATGTATGCGAAGGAATAAAGCCAGCCTAACCAGAAGAGTTGTATTAGCCAACTCCCTGATCCTATCAAAGCTATGGTTTGCTGCCCATGCAATCCCTTTCTCCGCCAACTTCACCGACGCAGTCTACAGGCTCCTGCAGAACTGGCTATGGTCAGGATACCGTGCACCTATCAGGCTGGAGACCATGTACGGCCCACAGAAGAAAGGAGGGATGGGGCTGCTCAACTTCATGGAAAGAGCAACGCAAATAATAGGCTCATGGATAGCCTCCACGACGTCACCCAACCCACCATCCTTCCACTGGGCTAAGGCAGCCCAAACAAATTTTGCAAGGGCACTACATCTGAGGTCCCCTTCCAACCTGAAGACCCTGATGAAGTGCCTTGTGACACACCCAAATGCCACTGGACCACATAACACCAATTGATATTTCAAACGTATCCTATACAACCTAAGACAAGGAAATTGGAGTTTCGCATATGCACAGCAATATGAAGACACCCACCCTCAAACTGGATATGTGCAACTCCACAGAGGACAAACAGTATCTAATGCGCCCAACCCATTACCATCCTTCCCTCTGTCCAGGATCGACTACTTGTACCACCAAGATATCCCATATGATCTACAAACCCAAAAACAGGTGTGGAACATCGTCACCTGTCCCCTCCTATCCCCACAAGTGTGCTCCACAATGTGGCGATACATGCGCCGCACATACAGAACAGCTGACCGTACGTTCTCAATGTTCAATACATGCGCCATCTGTGGCGGACCCAACACACTAGCACACCACCTAGAAGAATGCCCTCCATCTGCGCATATCTGGGCCAACGTGATGCACTTGTTTCAACAACCACCCACAACCAAATTCTGACTGTCCCGTGATATCAGCACTCAACATGACCTCACCTATCCCCCAGACACTGAGGTCCATAATTGTGTGCATTGCAATATGGTCTATTCACACAATTACCCTCGACGCATTTGATGGAGTCTCCCACAACCTTACCCAAACCATCGTCAGGTTCCACAACCATTTGGCTGACCACTTCCAAGCCTGGCTGTTCGGCTCACTCCAACACAAATGGAAGAAACGGATGGGAACATGGATTCCAATCTGGTTCCTCCGATATGACACTGAAAATCTCATAGTCTCCATAGGCGGTACACCCTACTAGCCAGGGTCGCCATACCACCCAAGGTCTAGTCACCCACCACCCGTGGCCCCAGCCACACCAAAGTGTGCCATGTCATATTCTGAGTTATCTTTAATTGCTTTGCTCTCTTTTCCCGCTTCTGTTTTCTCCACCTCCTCTTTTCTCCTACATATCAGATGTGTCTGTCCCCTGGTCGGCCATCCTTGTACAAATAAATATAATCAACACATAACAGGGTTACCTCTCCCTACTTGGTTATGAAGTCTCTCTACTCTTTATGAATGAAGAACCCAACAAAAAGGAATACTCTTGCTTTGTTGAGCATCATTTCTCTGCTTTTTTTAGCACTAGGTGGTCCAAATTAAAGGGGATACACTGATTTATAATTCCTCTGCTTTACCTTTATTCTACATGACCTCTGGACACAACACAAAAAAGATTCCAGATTCAGTAGATGTTTCAGAGGGCATTCCCTTTTGTTGGGATTTTTGCCCACATTTTCAGCCGTCTAGATTACCATGGGTCACTAGAGGACAATTCCCTATAGCGAGTGAATTGAATATTGGTTGACACCAATTTCAGGTTAATAGCGCTTGGGGGTTTTAGGTAACTCTTCTGGTTTGGATCCAATGGGGGTCAATCTGGGTGAATACTTAAAATTTCGTTGGGCAGAGTTGCTGGCGAAATGGGGGAATCTGATAGTTGATCAATGATTAACTATCAGGTGTACTGATTGGGATCATTCAGGTTTCATCACCAATCGATTAAAATTTTTGAGCAAGCTGTGAGGCGAGTGATGCCGCCTGCAACTAGTGAATTGATTAGTTGGTTTGCAACCTGCCTTAATGGGTAATAAGTCCCACTACCTAAGCTGGTCTCTTGCCAAATATGGTTGGTTTGCTTAGATCAAGTAAAAACGTTAGGGACACGTTTTCTGACTCTTTTCATTTTAGGTCTTAAGAATGTCCCATGAATAAATCCTAACCAAGATGGGGAAGACCATCGCTGATGAGACAACGAAAGATGTGTTAATTGCAATGGTTGCTGTTTCATCGCTGATGCGCCAACCAATGGTTGAGTGCTGAATTCCTCTATAAATTCCCTGAGAATTCATGAAAATAAAAGACCATCAAATAGAAGGATTTATTATTAGTTCTATTCATCTTGAGGGAAATATTTGCTGTGTGCTTTAATTGGAGACTCTTTAATAAGATAAAGAGTAAGGAATGAGGATCCAGAGAAGAAAAGCTAAGCTAAGAAGGGAGTTGCTGCCGACTTTGTGTCACCAGAGGATGGGCTGTAAACTAGGATCTGAGTGTGGATCAAGTTAGGCGGATAAGGGAATAAATCCCTACTGAGGGCATCTAGAATAATTTTAGGAGGAATACTGGTCAAGCGTTGGACCAAATGCTAGTGATATATTCAACTATGGATAATAGCCTTCATATTGTTATCAATTATATATATATTACTAGACAACACAAGAATTGCACAAAACAAAACCTGTGCAGTTATCAATTTTTAGGTGTAAATTTTGTGAACGAGCAGCGAAGCCCCTAGAATTTTAACATTAGGTGCTCACTACAGGGGTTGTAGGTGAGTAAGATACTAGGACAAAATGTCATACAAGGGTGAGTTAAGAAAACTCTGGATGTAGTTGGCAACTGTCAACAAGAACGTCTTAAATCCTGTGGGTCATCAAGAATTTGCTGCCTTGGAGGAAAGTGTTACCAAGATCAAGAAAGGAGTCAAAAATGTTACTATTTTTGGAAATGAGTTACTAGGAAAAGTAAAGTCATTAAAGAGAAAGGAAAGAGATTTATTTCAAGAAGTATTATCCTTGAAAACTGAGCGTGAAGCAGATTGCGTTTGATTATGGGCATTCAGCACAGATATATAGTGGCTGGTTAAGCAAGTCAAGGATTTGAAGACTCACAAATGTGATTGTAAGCCATATGTGATGACCAACACCAAAGAAAGAGCACCAGAAACTCCAGTTGGAAAGGCGACTATTTCAATGAAATATGCCGCCCACCTTCACAGACATTTCAAAGATGACTCCTGAAATTACTCCTCAAGTTAGTCGAGTAGCCAAACTAAGAGTGGTGGCAGGAGAAACTTCGGAGGATATAAAGCTATGCTGAAATTACCTACTTTCCATTGGGATAATGCCCCTGCATTTTTCCGATTATTTGACATGACAATGTTTGGTTATGGACATTGACAAAAAGGCTTTGATGTTGATGAATTGCTTGGATACTGATTGTCAGAACCTAGTGTTGCCCTATCTAGAGGGGGACATCTGGTCATACTCAGAGTCCAAGGCAGTCATTCTGAAAGAATTTGGAAGTCCCAAACACATGTAAAATAGCAAGCAAGAATTCAAGGGAATTCAATTTTAGAAGGATCGATTCATAGCGAGTTTCACCAATTTTTTTCTACCAAGAATTGCGGATTTTGGTTGGAGCAAAAGTGCTGGATGATTTTGATGCATGGATCACACTGCAAAAAGCCCTTTTGCCCTATTACAATTTGCTTTAAATGATGTCTTCCATGTTCACAATGGAGATTACCACCTTGTAGATGGTGGATCATGTAAAAATATTAGGAGCTACTTTTGATTCTCTGAATAGAAGTTTCAAACCAAATTCAGTACAAAATTTGAATCCTATGAAGGATAAAAGGGGTGCTAAGGAACCTTCTAATCAAACCATTCCAGGAAATAAGCTTAAATATTTCAAGTGGATTGATAAGAAAGAAAAATGCTGTTACCAGTGCAGAGGAAAGGGACACTTTGCTGTGCACTGCAGGGAGTCTGAAGAACGATCAATGTGGTCCAAACGAAAGAGTCTAAACCTGGTTAGGATTCAGGAAAAGGGCCCACATCTTAGACAGGGAACATTATAGAGTTGTGGAAAAACCCTTCCCCATATATTATGCATGAAGAAATTGACATTTGTGATCTGTTCATCAATGGTGACGCGCAGGATCAACTATATCAAGTGTTCAATTTAGATTTGAACGCAGTAACCAGATCCAGAGCAAAGGGGATTGACCCCAAAATAATTAAATAAAGTTTCTCAGCCGTATGTGTGGCAACTGGTGGACAAAATTTGAGCCTGGAGAATCCGGAAGAATTGACCAAAATTCAAATTAGATAAGGCAAACCTGTCTATCCTCCTTAGCGTGATCAAGCAATCATTTCCTTATCTATCAGCGCAAATAATTCACACCCTCAATTTTTCAAATAATGCTTCTATACCTTCAGTAATACAATTTTTACAATACTCCAAGTGTACATATATAGATATACTGGTTAATTGAGTATGGGTGCAGGTGATAGTTGAAAGTGGAGTGCCCATCAATATTGTCTCAACCAAGCTGGTGAAGAAGATGAGGATCTCGCCTAATTTAGAACACAAGAAAGAATATGGGAGGACCATCTAGTACTAAAAAAAAGAAAGAATATGGGACAAATGGGCTAAATACCACCATCTCCTGAGGAGCATATAGCACTCTACCACTTCGATTTAAACCCTTATTGGTATCCACCCCATCAATAGTTTTGGCCAACCAAAATTATGATATTTTGATCAGAACAGAGTTCTACAAAAATACAGAGTTATATGTAACATCGGGTAATACGTTTACCATATTGGGTCAGACGTTACCATTGGTTTATCAGAAAGATGGTGAATCTCCACTGACTAGGAGAAAAAACTTCATCAATCTGATCTACAATGACAGCATTGTCCCACTTTGATACCAATTAGTTAGCTGGAAGCGATGAGAAATTCCAACAGAAATCCTAGAAAATTGGGCAATTCCGTTAAGGATTGAGTGTTTGAAAACCATACCGCCAGGATCAGATGATAGTTGACATGGGGTTGACATTGGAGATACCTGAGCTGCTGTATGGAGAGATCAGAAGCCCCAGGAAGAATTCTAGAGTAGAGCCTTGGGTGGCTGCTGGAATAACTATGTCAGGCCATGGAGAAATCCGAGTTCTCCTGGAGAATTTTAGTGGAAACCCAATGAAGATTGAGAAGAATCGGATCATTATGTTTGCTCATCTAATATTGATGGCCGAATAGAGTATTCTTCCATGATTTTGGGACCCTCAATGAAATGGGATTACTGGCAGGGGAGACCAAAAGTATCAATTTATTGGTCAATCAAGAGAAACTCATTGATCTGATGGACAGACAGCAGGAGGAGGTGCTTGAGCTATTTGACAAGTATTGGGAAGTATTTACCCAGGATGACAATTATTTGGGATGTGTGAGGAATGTGATTCACAAAGTTGACACCAGGTAAAATTTGTCAATAAGAATGAGACCAATTCGATGGTCAAAGGTGGCTTAAGAACTAGTGGAGGAAGAAATCAGTAAACTAGTGAACCATGGGCGTCTAGTTACGTCATCAGGTCCCTGGGTGAGCCCTATCTTTATCGTGAAGAATTAGGATGGCTCTAATGGGTGGCGATTGATTATCAGAAGCTGAATAAGATTACAAATAAGGATTTTTATTCACTACCTTGAATCAACAATGTGCTAGATCAATTGGGAGAAGCAAAGTATTTCTCCACAATGGATCTATTATCAGGATATTGTCAAATTGATTTGCCAATGGATGACAAGTGAAATGCACAATTATTACCGCGCAGGGGCTTTATGAACTGACAAGGATGCCCCAAGGGCTATGCAATGCGCCTGGAACGTCTAAGAGGGAAATGGATGCTATATTGAATAACTTGAAGTTGTCATGCATCCTGGTGTACTTGGATGATATAAATGTGTTCAGTAGGACATTTACTGACCATTTACACAACTTGGAGGAAGTTTTCAAGTGACTTTTCGCGGCCAACCTGAAGATCAAGCTGAGGAAGTGCCACTTCTTCAAGAAAGAGTTGAATGTCTGGTTTTTGTAATCAACTATAATGGACTGCAGCCGCAATCTCAGAAAATTGAAGCCATAGAGCAATTGGCTGTACCAAATAGTATCCAAGATATTCAAGTGTTCCTTGTAATGGCTGGATACTATAGAAGATTATTAAAAATTTGCAAGAATCGATGATCACCTCTTTCATTTACTGAAAGACCTGAAAAAAAAGGATTCATTTGGAGTGAAGAGTCCAGAATTCTTTTGATGAATTACTCCGGTAATTTAATAGATTCTTTAATTTTAAAATATCTGAATTTTAATCAAGAATTTGTAAAACAGACTGATGATTCATTAATGGCAATCAGCGCCACCCTGAGCCTAGTGGATGAACTTGGGGATGAACATCAGGTAGCGTATGTGAGCCAGACACTATCAGCAGCTGAGAGGAATTACATTGTGACTGAGCGTTAATGCCTTTCAGTCATTTATGCTTGTAAACAGTTTCAGGTGTATAATCATAGGAAGCACTTCAAAGTGGTAATGGACCACTCCTTGTTGTGTTGGCTACACAATATAAGAGAACCAGAAGGACGACTGGCCCAATGGGCATCAAAGCTAAAGGCTTACAATTATGAGATATACACTAAGCTGGAACTTCTCATCAGAACGTGGATGGCTTATCAAGGTTACCTATGGTCCAAGTGGTATAACAGCAGGCAGATGAGCTATTCCAGAGAATGGTCAAAGGAGAAATCAGGAACGAGCCCTGAGAAATCCAAGGTGCGCTTAAAAATGTGATGGAAAACACTGAGTCCATGGATGGACAAGTTTTCAAGACAATCAATGAGAAATGATTACTATTCCCAAAGCCATCATAACAAGCGGCTATTGTTTAAGCTGCTCATAAGGTTGTTGGGCTGGGGGCCAGAGGAAGATGACCTTTCATATTTGCCAGCACTATTACCGAGAGTCCATCAAATACAATGTAGCGGATTATCTGTCTTGTTTTGTGGAGTGCCTGTTGCATAAGCCCCACAAGAACATGACTTGATACTGACTGATCCGCCCTGGATTTGCTTGGCATATGATGTCCATTGACATGATGGGACCATTAACCATGAGTACCAGGGGAGTCAAATATATCATAGTTGTGATTAACCATCTGATGAGATGGGTCAAGATGAAGGCCTGGCGAAAGTAGATGCTACAAGCACTGCAAGGTTTAGCCTAGATCAAGTAGTATTTTAGCGTGGATGCCTGAAGATCTTGTTGAGTGATAATGGAACAAATTTCATGTCTCATGTGATCCCACAACTGAATGAGATAATAGGGATCAGAGGAGTTGTGTCTGTACCTTGCTGGCTGGAGATGAACGTACTGGTAGAACGGGTCAATGGGACGCTGGCTGCGACACTGAGGAAGCTGGTCGCAGGAAGAACTTCCGCATGGGGAAAATACCTTAGTTTGTTGATGTTTGCATACAACATAAGTCATCATATGGTGACAGGAAAAACGCCATTTGAGTTGCTATAATAAAGGAAAGCCTCGTTGCCACCAATTTTATATCTGGTGGTGGAAATAACATTGGAGATGTTTGCCAAGAAGTATCTGAACCGATTGCCAGTTATCCTGATTGAAATGCAATTGCAAGCACTTGATATGACCTTAAAGAAAAGGGTTTAGAGAATAATAGTGGATGACAAGAACCAACTGGTCTTATCAGAATACCAAAATAGTTGAAATAGTTGCCTATTGCGATATGCATGGTTTCAGGAGAAGAAACAAACTAGATGCGTTGTAGTGGGTCCATTCAAGATTATCGCCAAAATTTGATGGACGCCTATTCCGTCAAGAACCTCTTGGATGGAAGGATAGTAAATCAAGTCCATGCTAAGTACTTAAAGTGGTGTTTCGATGAAAAAAATGAAAAAATTGTTCCCAAAGGACTGCTGAACCATTAAGATGGTAATGTCCTGATATTAGGTTAAGTCCAAAAAAAGAACCGCTGAATCAAACTAGATAGTTTAGTCTTAAAAAATAAAGACCTCTGAACCATAGAAAACTGGTAGGTCTAAGTATACCTAGGAACCAGTTTGGGGGAATAAATAAAAAAGATGACCGCTGAACCAAATGAAGGTCAAGTCCCATATAAAGAAATAAAACTCACATAAAAAAGTTATATTTTATAATTTTTTATTGGTCATCCTCAACTCAGGGATGATTCCACCTATGTCTCCTCTTGGGGGAGGGAGGATGAATCGCAGTAGGAGTGAACAAACCATCAAAATTCATGTGAGATTGGACGCTAGCAAGGGCTAGACCTACTCAAAGTTAAGTTCGCTGAGTGGAGGCGGATCCCTGTGAAAATTTGACTAGGGGAAGATAGATGATAATGTCAGTACTTACCAAATGCAATACCCTGGATTGGGGAGGGAAGCAATAGAACAAGAAGAGGCAGTCAGCAAATAACCCTGAGTAATCCTGATATGGCACCGGAGCTGTAATATTGGTCTTGAGAGCTTGCTGATAGGCTTCGTCAAGAACATTGGACATATGGGCTGTCATCAAGCAAGGGATACTAGGCGGGGGTTGCTGAATCATACCCCAATCAAAGCCATCAGGGGAAGATACTGATGGGTTGCGCCAGAAATGAGATAGTCATGCAAGGAGCAAATGGAATCCTGCAGACAACAACTATGAGCTTCTTGGAAGTGAAATCAGAAGGAGTGATGGAAGCCAGGAGAGGCGGGAAGCTTTATGGCCCAACTTCGATGAATTTGGCTGGCAAAGCAAAGAGCTTAGGTTGCAACATCTTGATCTAGAATGTTTTCAAGATCAGAGGGGTTCAGAGTTATGGATAGAGCTTCGGTTACTTAGGTCCTCAGTTTTGCATAGGGGGGCTCAGAATGTTTTCAATTTCCAATGACCAGTTCAGTTGACAGAACATCCGGTTTGTAATACTGGCTGAGTCATAAATGGAACTCCAGAAGCAATTCTGATCTGGTGAGGAACAATTGATCAAGAGCGGAGGGCATTGCTTACAGAATCTAATGCTGATTGTAGGAGTATTCATGAATGGAGCCAAATCCAGGAGAGTTTTGAAGTCTTGCTTGGGAATCAACAACAGAGGGAGGATTGGTCACAAGTCATTTGAGACAATCACTACCTGGTTTCATTGGGGTTAAATATAATTTCTGGTAATTCCACAGAAGGATTGGCCACGGGTATTTGACTGGGAGTACGAGTCCATGGAGGACCATAGAAGAGGTTCCGTCATGCAGATTGACTCATCAGTTGGAAGAGCCAAAAGTCTTTATTGGACATTCTATCAAGCAGTTGTTGGTACTGAGACTCCAAATTTGACATATGAGTTGGAAATGAGGGGATGTTGGTATTTTATGATAATTAACATTATGCAAACTGAAATCAATTAAGCTCTAGTTTTGATAAAATTAATCTCAAATTTAATGAAAAAAAGCTCTCCAGAGAAGAATTAATGATGAGATTATCCAAGAGTAATTATGTGAAAATAACAAGAGAAAATATAAATGAGCCTTTTTAATTGCGCCATGAAAAAACTTAAATGGCAAGAATCTTCTGTCGAGGACAAGGAGGAAAATCAGGAAATCAAGGACGCTGGGACAAGAATCCTGAATATGACAATGGGTCATATTCCCTGATGGAGGGAAACTGGATCCTGGTATTAATATCATCACAAGTAAATCAATCATCCTAGCATGACAGAAGGTTGTGTGGACTGTGCTTCTGATTAGGCGGTAGCAAGGAGGAAGAGAAAGAGAGCGGCATGCTGAAGGTTGTCCTGAGCAGCGTTGAGTACAGAACAACCATACTTCACTTGAACCAAAGAAGTATTTGACCTAGTGTCTGAAGTGGTATTCTCTTGTCCTGATCCTATTATCACTGGAAATCTAGGCTAGATGGGGGTTGTTGAGATTTTTGCCCACATTTTCAGCCGTCTAGATTACCATGGGTCACTAGGGGATAATTTCCTATAGCAAGTGAATTGGATATCAGTTGACCTCAATTTCAGGTTAACAATGTTTGGGGGATTTTATGTAATTTGACTGGTTTGGATCCATTGGGGATTGATCTAGGTGAATACTTAAGATCTCGTTGGGCAGAGTTGCAAATGAAATGGGGGAATCTGATAGTTGATCAATGACTAACTATCAGGTGTACCAGTTGGAATTGGTCAGTTTTCATCATCAATCAATTGGGAATTTGCAGAGAAAATTGAGAGGTGAGTGATGCTTCCTGGAACTAGTGAATCGATTAGTTGGTTTGCAACCTGCCTTCATAGGTAACAAGTCCCCTTACCTAAGCAGGTCGCTTGCCAAAAATGGTTGGTTTGCTGGGATTAAGTAAAAACGTAAGGGACACGTTTTCTGACTCTTTCCACTTTAGGTCTCAAGGATGTCCAATGATGGAATCCTAACCAGGATGGGGAAGACCATCGCTGGTGAGATGACAAATGGCAATTTAATGGCAGCGGCTGCCGTTTCATTGCTGAGGCGCCAATAAAGGGTTGGGTGCTAAATTCCAGCTATAAATTCCCTTAGAATCTACTTAATAAAAGACCATCAACTAACAGGATTCATTATTAGTTCTATTCATCTTCAAGGATTCTATTGCTGTGTGCTTTAATTGAAGACTCTTTAATAGGATAAAGAGTAAGGATAAAGGATCCAGAGAAGAGAAGCTGAGATAAGATGTGAATTGCTGCCGACTTTGTGTCACCAGAGGATAGGCTGTAAACTAAGATCTGAGTGCGGATTAAGTTAGGCGATAAGGGAATAAATCCCTACTGAGGACATTTAGAGTAATTTTAGGAGGAATACTGGTCAAGCGTTGGACCAAATGCTAGTGATCTATTCAACTACAGATAATAGTCTTCATACTCATATCAATCATATATATATATCATCAGACAACGCGAGAATTGCACAAAATGAACCTGTACAGTTACCAATTTTAGGGGTTAATATTCGTGAATGAGCAGCAAAGCCCCTATAGTTTTAACACCTTTTATGCTTCAAATAAAATAGTAATCAACGCTGGCGAACAACGGGTGGTTGCTACCAACATTACTCTACAGATCCCCTGATCCTGTCTGCTTCAAATAACAAGCACTGATGGAGTAAGCGCTTTGGAATTCAAAGTGTTGCCAGGTATACTAACCCCAGTTAACAACGACCCATTAATACCATATTGGAGAGCCTTACTAACAAACCTATCATTGTGAAAAAACTTCAAGAGATAGGAAAAGGTCTGCTAATTCCCCTTGAAGAGGTTAGCAGTGTCTACTTTATTGGGTCATTGTTGGATATGAGTTTACTCATTGACCAGATGGTGTGTACTCTGCCTAACGTCCACATCACAATGACCGTGTCAGACAAACAGTTGTTTGACTAAATAAGAATAGGTCAGAGGAGAATAACTCCAATTCTATGTACACAAAAGACCAATCTAATTCTCGGTGAAATTGGGCCTCTTAGAGTAAGGTGATTACTCCCTCTCTTCGGCCAAACAGGCCTACAAGTAATGATAGTATTATGCCAAATTACCAGAAAAATTAGGGGAGCCATTCAAAGGTCTCCCCGCTTCCTACAACCAGTTTACTGAAAACTCCATCGCGGAGACCAGGCCCTTTATAGGTCTTGAGGGGGCACACCAGGTGAAATTAATTTCCCCACATGGTGATTGGCATAAAAGATATCAAAATGTTACCTCACGGCTTTTTTACCAACTCTTGACCCTCCATAGGCTATTCTGACAAAGCGAGGCGAGTTTCAAAAGATCCAAAATGTTGAACCTTCATATTTCCTAAATGTGCTTGAAGCCAATAATGGATTAATCAACTATCTCGCTTCAAGCCTCAATTCGTTTAAATACTAAGCAGTGTAAATGTAAAAGGGTTACTTCTTAACACACTCGCTGCTACTAATTAAAGCTTTATAAAAACCAACCTTTATTATAAATTTTAACTTTTGTTGAATTATTTAGTGTAAAAAACCCTTTCCTAAATTTCAGCAGTTGAGATAAAACTTCTCCTGCCTTATTGTTGAAATCAGGGGTTATTTAGCACCTGAGAGCCTACCTAAAACCCTGATTCCAACAGACCTAACCCAGATGAGCTTAAACAAGTTCATTCTATATTGGATACCTATAGTGTTATTCTCTCCCATACCGAGACAAATTATGGGCATATGAAGGGATGGAGCCAAACCATTGATGTTTGTGATGCCCAACCTATTTGATCTAAACCTTATCATATGTCCAAGGTTGAAGTGCAGCAAATGAGGGTTGAACTCAAACAGTCATTAGACTCTGGGTTCTTAGTACCGTCCCAAAGCCCTTGGGTGTCACCTCTCTTGCTGATCAAAAAGAGGAATAGAGGTCACTGGGTAGTGATGGACTACCGTAAACTAAGTAATCTCACTAAAGAAGACAGCTATCCTATCCCCCACATAGATGATGCTCTTGCACAACTCTCCAGCTCAAAATTCTTCTCAGCCATGGATTTGGCCAGCGGATATTGGCAAATGGATCTTTCTCCCCAAGATCAAGAGAAATGTGCTCTCATTTTTAGTGAAGTCTTATTTTAGCCTACCCGCCTACCCTAAGGGCTGTGCAATGCGCTGACATCCTTCCAACGTGCAATTGATCACATTCTGTGGGACCTCAAGTAAGCTGTGTGATTGTCTATCTTGATGACATTACCATCTTTTCTACAACATCCACCAATCATCTCGCTCAATTAAAAGAAGCTTTTTAAATGACTTCGGGCTTTTAACATCAAATCAAAAATTGTCAAAATGCACCTTCTCCTAAAAGAAGCTAGATTTCCTCTGACATGCTATCTCCCAGGAAGGGAACCAGGCTTTACAAGATAAAGTTGAAGTTATCTCTAAAATAACTGCCCCTAAGACCCTCTGGGACATCCAGATATTTCTGGGTATGATGGGGTACTACTGTAACAGGAGAGTTTGTTCCAATATGCAACAAAATAAATTGGACAGTAAAAGCCATGTTACTGACCATACTAGGGACAGGCCTGCAGAAGCCCATCCCTGAACCCAACCACCATGCCTCGTCATTGCCACATATTCTCATACCACTGTTCCCACGACGCTGCACATCAACAGCAAAGTCTGGGACCAGGAAATGGCCTAGAATAATGCCAACGCCACACTATGCTCACTGGTTGAGCTCATATTTCTGATCTGATCCGCTTAATATTTTTAAATAAATACTATTTTCTTTTAGCGAGAAAGTTTTACTTTATCTAATTTCCATTTTCCTCATAGAAGACGCAACTTCCCTTCAGGGCCACAACATCCTCCCCTAAATAGTGCCCTGCTAGTATGGAATAAGCTTCTCCTCAGTTAAGCTCTTTTGAGCACCATCTAACACATCATTTTAGAAGATTCCCCATCCCACCATATCACCATCCACGCCATGCATAAGCCCAACATCATTCTGCAGATGCAATTTGGGTTTGTGATGGCGAATTTTCCCAATTCCAACTTTTCTCAAGTTCTATGCTCTTTGGATCAGGGCCACGTTCAGATTGAACGCCACCTGATCTGAAGCAATGTATGGATCAGGTGTCTCCAGATCCGTTACACATACCATCAGTTCATCCCCAAGTTCGTCCAGCTCAGTGAGCCTCTCATCTGACTATTGGCTAAAAACACACCTTTTTATTGGGGTACAGAACAAGCAGCTGCATTTGAAATGCTAAAGAAATTACTTCATCAACGCCATATCCTACGCCTCTCTAACTATGAGAAACCCTTCATATTGTTCACCAATGCCTCAGACTATGCCATTGGAGTCATCTTGGCTCAATTTGACAGTAATGTCTTAGATCACCCAGTCTCCTACTTTAGCAATATGTTGTCAAAAGCTGAACATAATCACATTGTTACAGAGAAGAAGGCCTGGTGGTATACTAGCTGTTAAACATTACCATTCTTTCATATATGGCACTACCTTCACTGTGGCTGCTGACCACACCTCCTTAAAATGGCTACAAAATATGGAGGATCCCACTGGATAGTTGGCCCATTGGGCCCTCAAACTTCAACATTATGACTTGAAAATTGTGCACCAAGATGGAGATGCATCATATGAATGTGGATGGTTTGACTTGGCTGCCTACCCTTCATCTGTACAAAAATTAAGCAGAGAGATTACATGATCTCCTTATGACTCCTGAAGACTGGGACTATGAGGATGACCCCATCCAGAAATTGCTATCATGACATTCCCGCAACACTAAGGTGTAAAGCGGAAAGTTATATAAGCGGGTAGGAGTAAAATGGCTGCCCTATCTGCGACCTTTAGAGCGGGTACCGGTGATCTTAGATGCCCAATCTACCCTTGGGCATGTAAAGTGAGGAAGACGTATGAGTGGATCAAAGAACGCTACTATTGGGAAGGCATCATGGAATCTTTTATTAAAGTCTTTGATGCCTGCTTACTCTGCAAAAAGCAATCTCGCTTCAAGACCAAATACCAATACCAACCCACTACCCCTCAGCAACCTTTTCACAAAATCAGTTTAGACGTGGTAGGACTGCTACCCCAGACTACCAGTGGGAATCGCTACATTCTGGTATGTAATGATTACTTTATGAAATGGATTGAAGCAGTGGCTCTATCTGCTCAAGCTGCCAAAGCTACCGCTACTTTCCTCCACCAATCAATCTTCACCCGCCATGGTTGCCCACAGGTCCTCATATGCGACAATGGTAAAAATTTTACCTCCTGAGTGGTCAAAATCCTGGCTACATTCATGGGCACCCAGCAACTTTTCTCCGCCCCTTATAACCCTTCCACCAATGGGACTGTAGAACAGGAGAATGGAACTTTAGTATCCATATTACAAAAAATGACCACCTCTGACCCTCTCATTGGGATCAGTTTTTGCCCAGTGCACTCATGGCATATCACATTAGCTATAATAAATTTTAAAAATGTCTCCATTCCGTGTTTTGTATGGTTAAGAACCTGGTATACCTGCCCTTTTGTCAAAAGATGTCTTTTCATCCAAGACTGATGACCCAGACCAGGCCATGAGGAAGTTGGCCTAACATATTATCCAACTACAATTTGAAGCTATGACAAACCTAGCCAAAATTGTTACCAAAGAGGGGCAAGCAGCCAACGAACTCAAACCACCTCTACCCTCTTTTCAGATCTCTGACCTATTGTTATATTTTTATAACTGTGTTACTACCAGAAATGAGAAGCTAGGGTCCATCTGGGAATGAACATTTGTCATCACTTACAAAAGGAGTGACATATATTCTATCAAGTCACTAGTTTTGGAGTTGTGATCAACAGAATTCATGGTCAGTTTCTCCGCCCCTATTATCACCCCATTATTCTTAAAGGAGCTAATGTTAAACAAACGGTTTTTTGACTAGTAAAAAAGAATAGTTCAGAGGAGAATAACTCTATTTTATATACAAAAGGCCTATCCAATTATCGGTGTAATCCAGCCTTTTGGAGTAAAATAATTACTCCCACTCTTCGGCCAAACAGACCTACAATTAATAATAGTATTATGCTGAATCACGGGAAAAATCAGGGGAGGCATTCAGAGGTCCCCTCGCGTCCTACAGCTAATTTACTGCAAACTTCAGCAGGGAACCAGGCCTCTTTATAGGCCTTAAGGGGGTCACACCATGTGAAATTAATTTCCACCATGGTGATTGGCTCAAATACATCAAAACGTTACCTCACAGCTTTGTGCTTTCAACTCTCAACCCTCCATTAGTTATTCTGACAAAGTGAGGCGAGTTTTGAGAAATCCAATAGGTGAAACCTTCATATTTCCTAAATAGGCTCGAAACTAATAATGAATTAATTGACTATTCGCTTTAAGCCTTGAGTTTGTTTAAATACTAAGCAGTGCAAATGTAAAAGGGTTACTTCTTAACACACTCGCTGCTACTAATAAAAACTTTATAAAATCCAGCTTTAAATTTAAGTTTGAAGTTTTGTTTTAATTAGTGGTCAAAAACCCCTTTCATTTATTTTTGCAGTTGAGATAAACACTTCTCCTGCCTTATTGTTGGAATCAGGGGCTAATCAGCACCTGCAAGACTATCAAAATCTCCTGATTCCAACAACCTGTGCAGCGTCTTCCACTGCTTGTGCAGATTCAAACCTGAGATCCAACCATCTATGGGTCATAGATTGTGGTGCAACATATACAGCAGCGGGAAGTGGTTGTGCACATCACTGCAAAACTTTTTCAAAACGATTTTAAGTTTATAACCAAAAAAAACTTAGACACCATGTTCCACTGATGACTTGGGCTGAGAATGCGGAGCTTTTATGAACTGGTTGCATTTGGCTTCCCAGGCTAAAATCTCCAGCGAAATATTCACCTCTATTTTCTGTTTTATCTTGGCCACCAGTGTCACTGGGGCGTTTACAAACTTTGGATGGTGCGAATACTGACCCTGTTCCCTTTACTACACTCACCCAACCTTTACCCAATGTTGGGTGCACGCTCATCTCCTTGTGTTAATTATCAAACTTACCTAGTCTTGAATTGAATCAGTTGCAATAGTGATTACAATTAGAAAGAAAGGTTTGATTCTGACCAATGATTATCTTAACAAAAAGCATTATGCCTGCACAGTGTAGTACCCCTCCTCAGCCTTATCCCTGCACTACACAACAGCGGGGCAGAATACAAAAAAGCTTAAATCAGTGGACGTCCTAGAGGGTATCCCTTTCTATGCGTCAGAAGAGGTAGTAATCAAGGCTGATGAACAAAGGGTAGTTGACACGAAGATTGACCTACAAATCACCCACAACTGTCTATTCACCTAATCAGCATTGACGGAGTTAGCCCTCTTGAGCCTAGATTCTTGCCAGGTGTTCTAGACCCAGCTTATCAGCAACCAACCAGTATCCTTTTGAGAAGCTTACCAAAAAGGACATTGTTGTCAAGAAGCTTCAGGAGATTTGAAGAGGCATGCTGATTCCCCTTGAGGAAATAAAACAAGTTCACTGTATTGGATCTATGGCGGATATTGGCTTACCCGCCAAGCAGTATTTATGTACCCTAACTTCCGTTCATATCTCTGAAGAACTAACCCCATCTGGGCTGAATAAATTACACACCTTACTGGAGTCATATAGCGACATCTTCTCTACCTTTGACACTAACTATGGGTACATGAAGGGTTGGACTCATACCATTGACGTTGGTGATGCTCAGCTTATCCACTCCAGACCCTACTGCAAATCCAAGGTTGAGGAGCTACAGTGCATACGGAGCTCAAACAGCTTCTGGACGCTGGGTTGTTGGTGCCTTCCCATAAGCCCTTGGCCAACCACGCTCCTATTGATAAAGAAGAAAAACGAAGGTCATCAGGTAGATATGGACTATTTTAAGCTGAACAACTTCACCAAGAAGGAAAGCTACCCTATCCCTCATATTAATGAAGCTTTGGACCAAATCTCTGGATCCAAGTTTTTTGCTGCCATGGACTTAAATAAAGGGTATTGGCAGATGGACCTTTCTCCACAGGATCAGGAGAAGTGCACCCTTATCTGTAGTGAGGGCCTATTTCAACCCACTCAATTAACTCATGGGTTATACAATGCGCCTGCCACTTTTCAGCGGGCAATGAATCATATTATCCAGAATTTAAGCTGAGTTGTGTAATTATCTACCTTTGTGACATCACAGTTTTCTCTAAAACCTTCAACGAGCACCTCACCTACCTAAAGGAAGTGTTAAAATGGTTGCGGGCATCCAACATCAAGATGAAGCCCTCTAAATGTACCTTCTTACAAAAGAAGTTGGATTCCCTAGGGCACGCTATCTCTCAAGAGGGGATTTAATCCCTCTTAGATAAGATGGAAGCGATATCTAAAATGCTTGAGCCCAAAACCCTTTGTGACATACAGATATTTTAGCATGATGAGAAACTATCATCAGTTCATCCCCAAATATCGCCCATCTCGGTGAGCCCCTCATATGTCTCTTGGCTAAAATACTCCTTTTCATTGAGGTGCTGAACAAAAGGCCGCGTTTAAGACCTTGAAGTTATTATAACAAACGCCCATCCTCCGCCGCCCTGACTATAGCAATCCTTTTATGTTGTTCACGGATGCCTCCAATTATGCCGTTGGAGCCATCTTAACTCAGTTGGATGAAATTTGGGTCAATCTTCCCATGTCCTACTTCAGCAAGATGCTCTTCAAAGCAGAACTTAATTACAGCATCACTGAGAATGAGTGCTTGGCTTTCTTGCTTGCCATAAAGTACTATTGACCTTTCCTCTATGGGATTACTTTTAAAGTAGTCACCAACCACGCCTCCTTGAAGTGGTTGCAAAATATGAAAGATCCCACTAGGCGGTTAGCTCGTTGGGCTCTGAAGCTCCAGCACTATGACATGGCCATTGATCTACAGGAGGGAACATGCCATATGAACGTTGATGGGTTACCGCGGCTGCCTGTCCTTCACTTAGACAATAGTGAATCTGAAAGGTTACATGACCTCTTAATGATTCCTGATGCATGGGCTGATGAAGATGAAACAGAACAGAAAATGCTAGCTCAGCACTCCCACAACACCAAGTTGGGAAATGGGAAGTTGTATAAAAAAGTGGGGGTGAATTGGTTGCCTTATCTCTGACCATTCAAATGGGTACCCGTGAACTTGGATTCCCATACCATTCTAGTGCATAGCAGAGTACAAAAAACCCATGGGTGGGTAAAAGAGCGATACTACTGGGAGGGCAACATGGAGACCATAACTGAAGTCCTGGATTTCTGTATGACCTACAAGAATCAATCCAGCTACAAGACTCAGTATCAGTACCAATCCACTACAGCTCAACTACCATTCCACACCATAAGTTTGGACGTGGTAGGACCTCTACCTCAGACCACTGGGGGAAAACGGTACATCTTAGTAGGCCTAGACCACTTTTTAAGTGGGTTGAGGCTGTAGCTCCTCCTGCTCAAACTTCCAAAGCTACGACCACTTTCCTTCATCAAAATATATTCACCCCCATGGCTTTCTCAGGCCCTATTTTGTGACAATGAAAAAAATTTCACCTCCCAAGCGGTGAAGATCCTTGCTACCTCCCTGGAAATTTAAGCTTTACTCAGCCCCTTATAACCCCTCTACCAATGGTACTGTGGAAAGAGCCAATAAACCCTGGTCTCTACTTTATGAAAAATGGCCACTTCTGACCCTCTTCATTGGGATCTTTACTTACCCAGTGCCCTCATGGCCTACCATATCAGCTATCTAAAGATCCTAAAAATTTCACCTTTCCAAGCGTTGTACAGTTGAGAACCTGGGGTGCCACATTACTAGCCAAAGATACTTTCTTTAATAAGGCTGATCCTGATCAAGCTGTGAATAAGTTGGCCCAGCACATCATCCAGTTGCAATAAGAGGTGATGACCAACTTAATAAAGAATTTCACCGAAATTGGGTCAAGCTGTTAATGAGCTCCAGCCCCCGCTACCTTCCTTCCAAGCGTCAGGTTTGATTCTATACTACCATAATTTTATTACTCCCAGAGGTGAGAAACTCGGGTCTATCTGGGAAAACCCTTATGCCATCACTTACAAATGAGAGGATGGTACTCTATTTAATACCTGGCTACTGGAGTTACCGTTAACAGTAACCATGGCCAATTCTTGTGCCCTCACTCTTCACCTAACACTCTTAAAGGGGATGATGTCAGACAATTACAAGTTCAATTATGTATTTAGGGTGCTTCAGTTCATGATTGGATGAAATTGGCCAAAAGGCCCAGGACAATTCTCAGTGGAACCTTTTGAATTGGGAAAATACTTCTATTAATGTTTCTTAGCTAAATAGCATGATTTTAGGGAGTCAGATTGCACTGACCATGCGGTGGAATCAGGGGAGTCTATCCAAGGTTCCTCCCCATTCCATTAGCAATTTAGCTAAAAAATCTATGCGAGGGCCACCCACTTTTATAGCCTTGGAGGGGGTCCCACCAGGTGTAAAAAATTTCCCAATGGTGATTGGTTCCAATACATCAAGTCCTTGCCTAACGGACTTGTTCTACCTGCTATTGGCCCTTTATCAGCCATTTTGTTGGAATAAAGTGAGTTTTGAAGCTCCAACAGGTCAAAACCTTATATACCCTAATTTGTATAATTGTAGCTTATACTGAAATTCTTGGCTGTCTCATTGTCATGGAAATGGCAGAAGAAATTTAGACTGACCTGCTAGTCAGGATGCATAAGCACCCAAAAAGCAAGCCAGAATGCCAGAGGCGTTGCCAACTGAATGACTTAATATGGATCCAGGCATTGGGAAACAATTAATTGTTGGTGTAGCACAAGGGTAAGTATAATCCCGATGACAAACCACACTAAACCCACTCCTGACGTGGGAGGTCTTGCTGCAGGGGGTGGAATCGCTGAGATAGTCTCAATGAGGTCCTCAGCATATGGAGCCATTTCAACTGGGGTGGCAAGGATACGGATTCACTCTTGCAATTGGTGGACATATGGCCACAAGATCCCCATGTATTGCTGCCAGAAGTTCATGATAATGGGGTTGTAGAGCCAAAAATATCTGAATCGTTGAACCCAATTGATGACGGAGGGGGCCATAGTGACCAAAAGTACTGGTAGAGCCCATCCAGTATATGGACCAATGGGCCACAAGGGAAACCCCATCAGGGATGCGGTCAGAAGAAATAAATAAAAATGGTTTGGTTTTTGGCAAAATTTTATTTGAAGGAAAAGTAAGAAAATTGACCAACAATTTTCTCAGTGCTATGCAGCTGATTAAATAGTGGTCAATTGGGGTAGTGATAAGCTGGGATTGGGTCCCAAAATTTCGACCTAACTGGAGAATTGTTTGGGAATGGGCAGGTTTGTTCCTTGAGAACCAACATTGCAAAATTTGGTGGTGGGCTGAGGCGCTGTCAGTTTGACCTCAAATGTCCAAACTGAGGCTTGACTATGTTTCCAACAGCTGGTGTGATGGCATTTGGCCTGATGAGCAATGGGAATCCCCTAATGCTACCCCACATAGGGGTGGGTCCATTTGGTTGGGAATGGGTTTGGGACGCCCAACCCACCTGCACTCAGTCGCTGGACTATTCATTTAGTCAGTGGCATCATATCAGCTACAACACCTGAATTACCAACTGGGGGGCTTTAAACCCTCATTGGTGGCACCTAATGTTATAGCCTGATAATCAAGGATGATCCTCAATGACTTTGCTGGGAAAAACTTTGTTCGATTGGCATATTGGTCAAATTGAAATTGTCAGGTGTTTCAGCTGATACCTCAGTCTTCATGCCTTCCCAGCCATTTGAGATTCAGCCATTGGCCAGATTGTCACTCAAATTTGGTTTGGCCAATTTCAATTTGATAATCTTGGCGCAGATTTTGCTAATTCCCCATAACAGTTCTGCTGAGGTAAGTGTGGGTACTGGGGGTGAGATCTGAAGCGGAAGAGCTGTTACCCATTGCTCATCTACTATGTGAGCAAGATCACCCTGAGTATCAAGAGGTACCGCCATCCTCTTTGGTGTCTTACTACTTGGGAATGGGAAGATGGCCTGATCAACAGCCAGGGGATATTCCCCAGGACTTACACTCATTATGAACATCAAATCATTCATATACTAAGCAGTGAAATAGTAATAGGGTTCTTTTTTCAACCCATCACCCTCACTAAAAAAATTAACTAAAAAATTAACCTATTTTCCCATTTAAAGATTTCTAGTCTTATATAAGTTGTATTAAAAAGACCCCCAGTTTATTATACAGCAGTTGAAGTTTCGCTACTCATACTTCTTTAAAATTGTCAAATCCAGCGCCATTAGCACCAGTGAGCCTTAAATAATGCCAGGATTTTGACAAGCTGGTATAGCTGTTGATATTAGAACCATGGCTAGCAATGACTATTGCTGACCAGCAATGGTCAGAAGTGCTAGCAAACTAGTGGCCCACCTTCCCAGCCCTTTATTTTTGGCTGAATTGACTGTATTCCACCCTCCCCTCTTACTTTATCAATAACTTTAATCTTTTGATAAAGTATGGAGTCTTTCAAAAAAAGGTGGTTAACCTGGCAAGCTAATCCTGCTTCCACTCTAGTGCAGGTTTTGTTTAACTTAGGTTCAAAACCTATTTTGGCTAGGATGAATATAATTTCCTACAACCCCTCTTATCATTAATTATTTAATGATATGGAGTTAAAAAAGGAAGATTTGGGTGATTGTCATATAGGGTGGTCCCAGTTGCTGCTGAATCTTCTTTTAAAAAAGAGGGTAACCTCATTCCGCATTCAGGTTTAAGGTTTCTAGCTTCAGCAAACTCATAAACCAAAAATTATACTGTACTATTTACTGGAAATGATAAATTTAACTGCTCCATAGGGATGGGCTTTAATTTTAAATAGCATCCTTAGAGATAAATTTTACGGGAGGAGCGTAGGAGTTACACTATTAAATACGCATAGCCAAACCTGACAAGCTTACACACCCAAAGATGTGAGGCCATCCGATTAACTTAAGTTTATAAACTAAACCAAAGTCTCGACGGAGCTAGTCAAACTTGAGGAGGAGGAGGTAGAGGAGAGGCAAGGGTCCCAGGGGTACACGTTCGGTAAGTTCTGGTTGGCAGTATCAAAATCATCTTCCGTGGCCTCCACGCGAAAAGTTTTGCGGCGGTAGCCCAGGGCGAAAATGATTAACCCGAAGCTGAACAGAAGCAAGGCCAAAAATCCAAATAGGATACCAATCTCAACTTCCCAACCTTGATCATTCCAAAGTTGTGGTAAATTTATCTCCTGCTTGGTGGCTTTCCAAGCGATTGGGTCGATGGACAGTTTGGAGTTTATTGGGGTGGCCCCCTCCCCAAAAGATAGTTCGATATTATTGCGGTATAAAGTGGCGCCATGCCAAGTCCTGTTCACATGATGTTGCAGAACGCTTTGATGCCTGTATTGATAACCGAGTGTCGAATTGGGGCATAGCAGATGCAACCCTACCGAGTCAACGATAGCGACGCAGTTATTGGCATCTAAGTATGTAGCCGAATGCCCGGGCTCAAAAGGGATATCGCTTATCTTTGACCAGGTCTTGGAAACCATCTGCAGGAGAAATGAGCCTTCAGTTGAGGTAACGATCAAACCATTGTTGGTTACGGTAGCGGTGTGGTGAGTAAAGGCGGGGAGGTGTTGGTGATTTTCTAAATAAACCGTTTCCCAACTCTGGCCATCGAACTGAAATATTAGATTGGTGGGTTGAGAATTCGTACTTCCACTGAGCATGATCAGCCGCCGATCATCCAACTTTGTGATCGATGCGCCGACCCGTCGTTCAGGTGCAGCGAGATTGAGATCCGTATCCACCTCCCAATAGTCATTCGAGTATTTCAGAAAAGTAGTTGGGTAGGGGGTTCACACATGGTATATAAAGAGCGCCTGTATTCAAACAGCTGATACTGTTCACAAAGTCCATCCTGCAGGGCTGGTCTATCATCTCCCATCCATAGGTAATGGTGACTGTTTAACCTCGCGAGCGTATACTGGGCCTCATGCAATACGACACTGCTAGCCCTAATAAAGCTCATTTCAATTCACTTTAACCTTACCTCAAACCCTTTTATATTGCATTCATGGCCTCGGATAAATCCACGGTCGATCTATCTATCGATCGCATGATGGAGCTTCGTTATTCTAAGATGCGGAATAAAACTTAAAGCTATGAACCCTTTTATAGCCAGCCTGGCGCTTATCGATTGTAATAAAAATTTATTTTGCTTAAAATTAGATTGCTTGGCACCAAAATTAAAATCCAGACCCCAAATTCAATCGGCCAAATTAATTTAGATGAAAGCCACCGTTCGAGAATATCTTGGATAGATGTTACTTTTACCTTACCTAACATGCCATGCCGATAGTGCCGAGAATAAGATGACATCATCCGGCTTATAAGCGGAGGAAACTTTATCAGAATATTCTATTGGTTAGTTTGTAATCCTAGCGCCTTAGAACTTCCATATTTCGGATACCTTCTAAAAAGGGTCGGTGCCTGATCTTAAATGAATATCGAATATCGGGTTGGGTGGCATCCAACCGGTGTGCTTAGGGATGGTCAGCTGAAGCGTACAGGGCCTTAGAGCCAAATCCAAAGCTCCGGGCGAAGAAAGTGTTTAGAATTTATAAACCCCGATAACTTAAATTTATTATAGTTAAAATAGTATTATATTATGAAAAAGGGTAACGTTACAACCCCAATTTTGACGGCCCGGGATGTGAAACCTTTAAATTAGTTCCAAGAAGCCAATATTCGGTTGGGTTGTTAAATAACCCATATCTATCGATTCCATACCACTCCCCCGAATTTAGTTAAGATATATACTTGATATATTTTTGTCAAAGCGGATTATTAGTGGTTACATGAGAGTTTCCATATTACACTTCTCACAAGTTGACACTTTTGTAGCTCCTAGAGAACCCAATATAGGGTAAAGTTTTCTCAGGTTATAAACCGATTTTCCATTGATAAGGGGATAAGGCCGAGCACCCACTTGTTGGCTCAAAAATACCATTGTTTAATCATGATTACCTTCATCTTTACAGCTAGAAGCTTAGACACGCATTGCTCAATTGATGGTAACCTTCATCTTGACATCTGGAAGCTTATACTTTATAGTTTAAGATGGATAACCCTCATTACATCTGGAAGCTTAAAGTTATTTCCAAGCCATGGGTAACCTTTATATTACAGCTGGAAGCTTACAAACCATTATTTATTCAAATAAATGGCTTATGAGAATAAGACTAGGCTTCCAAGTCTAAGGGGTAGGATTATTTAGTGGAGCACCCAGTATGCCAAGGGCACAGAAGTTTAAAATTTGGGGAGGGGTGCTCTAGCAACCTGGGAGGGTTAAAAAGCTTTATTAGTGTACCAAGGGCCCCCAAGGTGAGCCATATGGCT
This sequence comes from Massospora cicadina, assembly GCA_022478985.1. Lineage (NCBI taxonomy): Eukaryota > Fungi > Entomophthoromycota > Entomophthoromycetes > Entomophthorales > Entomophthoraceae > Massospora > Massospora cicadina. Next base: position 3,492 of record JAKSZP010013337.1, on the reverse strand, counting down.
GTGATGGGGCGACCATGGGTCTCACAGGGATAACTCTAGAGGATGGTGGAGACAGTGAGGATGACAACGCTTGGGATTCTATAGTTTCTACCATTTTAGTGGTACTTTGGTAATCAGCAGATAGGTTGAGGCTTAGGTGGCCTTCTGAGGCCTTACAATAGGCAGGGTTGTGGCCAGAATCCCCAAATGGGTGAGATAAGTTAGATTTGGGTGGGCTGAGTTCTGGTGGGAGCCTAGTTGGGCTTGCAAAATTGACACGGTTTGGATTCCCACAAAGGGTTAGCGGTGGGAATGGAGTGGTGTGGGAAGTTGCCCATAGCAGTGGGGCCAGGCTCCCCCTGAAGGCTGCTCCAGCAAGCCCAGACAGGATTCACAGCTGATTAGCTATTCAGGTGCTCCCAACCCACTGAAGGTTGAGAAGAGTTGACATGTCATTGTGGCACAGGGCAAATGGATTTCACCAAACTAGTGGTGAGTCAGCAGGGCAAATCTGGAACAGGTGGGTGTATGCTGCATACATTGGATGCGTAACTGCCATCAGGGGTGTACTTTTATAAGATAGTCATTGCTCACATACTGGGTGGTTAAATCAATCAAATGATGAGCCCATTCAACGACCATCAGGGCTATGATACAGATGGAAACAAGCTTCACCAGATCATTAGGTGATAACAAAATTTATCATGGTGGACAGTATCTGCAGAAACCAAGAGTGCTAGAGAATTTTATTGCAATATTTAAGTTCAGAGGGGAAAAAGAACTGATAACAGACACTTGAGGGACTACTGTCTTAAATTTGAGGGGAAATTTTGGGGAGGGGCATGGCTGGATTATGCCCAAGGGGACCAGCGGTGTACTATGATTAGCTAGGAAGTTTGCGGCAAGGTTGGTTGATAAAACTTTGTAGTAACTTATAAAATTTTTGATATCTTTCTCCCTGGATCAAGGCCTGGTTTAAATCAATGGTTATGAACTAAGCCAGGTTTGTTTATCAAGGCAATTTGCACAAATAAACCACCAAAGCTTGTTCTGGTGGGCGTGAACCAACCGTGTAAGCTTTGGGGTCAACTGACAGGCTTGTATTATTGGTCCACAATCCGTTATCTTATAATGGTTGGCTTAGAGCTAACTTCCCTGACCTGTTTCAGGGCATTATAACCTCAAAGCCTTTGACCCCTTACAGGGAAGTTTTGGTAATGAGACTAGAAGTGGGGTGAGCCCCTATGTCCTTCCAATGGCCATGGATTGCCCAACCTCTCTACAAATCCTCTATTACTGTCACCAAGGTGAAGGAGGAAAATGAGGTCAGAAATGGTATATTAATGGGAGCCATGGAAGTAACCCATTGATAATCTTACATAAGCCAGGTCACTCATCTGGGACAGGGGGTTCACTGGAGCCTTAGGACCCCTTTTACGCCTGAAGAGGTGCTGATCGCAATCTAGGCAAAGTAGCTTCACCTCAGTGCTTAAAAAGTAAGTTATGGATAACCTTCAAATATACAGCTATAAGCTTAAATCCTCATTGCTTAAGTCATGGATATAGTTTGTCTTTACAACTGGAAGCTTATAACTATTATTTGGTCATGGATAACCTTAATATTTAATCTGTAAGCTTATAGCTTTTAGTAAAAGTCATAGATACCTTCATCTTTACACCTTGAAGCTTATAGATTTGAGTTTAAGTTATAGTATAATCTTAATCCTATAGCTTATAGCTTATAGTAACTATTTGGTCGTGGATAACTGTCAGGCAAACAGCAAGTAAGAATTAGACTGGCCTGCCAGCCCAGATGCCAGAGCACCCAAATGGCAAACTGGAATGCCAAAGGCACTGCTGCTGGTTTGACGGATATGGAACTGGAAGGAATCTCACCAAGAACTGCTGATGAGCCAGAATCTCATATAGGCACATAACAAAATACCAGATGAGTATGGCCGTTAACCCCGAGGGGTATGTGAGGGTCAGCAGAAAAGGTGGTTTAATTTTGACATGAAAACAGAATTCTCAGGAAAGGATTTTTAATGGAAAAATTAGGAAAGAAAAATTGACCAACAATTTTCTCAGTATGATGCAACTGATTAAATAGTGGTCAATTTAGAGAGGAAACAAGCCAGGATCAGGTCCCGCAAGTTTGACCTAACCAGCAAATTGTTTGGGAATGGGGAACAGATAATTTGACTGGGAACTGAGATTGAAGAGTTTGGCGGCAGGCTGAGTCACTGTCAGTTTGACTTCAAATGTCCAAACTGAGGCTCAAATATGTTTCCAACAGTTGGCACAATGGCGTTTGACCTGCCAAGCAGCGGGAATCCCCCAAGGCCACCCCATGTAGGGGTGGAACCATTTGGTTGGGAACAGGTTTGGGATGCCCAACCTGCCCATGCCTGGTCACTGGGCCATTCATTCAGTCAGGGGCGTTGCATCAGGCGCAATGCCCAATTTGCTGGCAGGGAGCTTTGAACCCTTGTCAATGGTGTCCAATGCTGTTACCTGCCCATTGGGGATGATCCCTGACAATTTTGAGGGGGTGTTGATTTTTGACATGATATATGTCCTATGGCTGGGGGGTAAGTTTAAAGTATGAAATCATACCTGATGAGCTTAAATGATTATGGGTGTGGATTGTTTTTTCATAGGTTGACCAAAAATGGCTAGATTTATTAGATTTAAAATAAATTATTGTAGATGGCGATCAGTAATTTTATTACAGATTGGCCAATTAAATCAACTAGATTTAAAATGAATTATTATAGAAAGGCCAATTAAATCAACTGATTGATATTATATAAATTGACATGATATATGTCCTATGGCTGGGGAGTAAGTTCAAATATGAGATTATACCTGATGAGCTTAAATTATTATGAGTGCAGATTGTTTTTGCATAGGTTGACCAATAAAATTGACTATATTTAATAGATTTAAAATGAATTATTGTAGATGGCAATCAGTAAATTTATTATAGATTGGCCAATTAAATCAACCAATTGATATTATATATATTGACATGATATATGTCCTATGTTTTTATTAGTTACTTTATTACTTAACACACCCTCATAATATCTGAAAAAGGTAAAGTATCCTTTATCAAATTCAAAATCTTAAGAGCATGATAATGTATTTACTTTATAGAAATGCATAACATTGGCACAGTATAAACAATCAGTTAGTCATTACCCATAATAATGGTACACTTACCTGATGGGTGAAAGACATATATCATGCACTTAAGCTTATTACCATAAGGTAAAAGCTCTAAATCATTTTTCACCCATATCATTAGCTGAATTAAAACTGTCAGGCATTCTGGCTGATGGGGCAGTCTTCATCCCTTTCTGACTACATGGAATCTGACTATCAGGCTGACTCCCACTCAATTTTGGGTCGATCGATTTCATTTCAGCAATCTTGGCACAGATTTCCATAATTAAATGTACCAGTTATGCTGAGGTGAGTGTGGGCACTGAGGGAGGAATTCAAAGTGGA